>CEMT01386934.1:16490-38099 GCA_900068985.1 Pterula multifida
CAGTGAGTCCGCTCCGATGTACATACCCACATATTTCAATCTGCACTAGCTCTATGTCTGCGAACACAATTTATGGATTATCTGAAATGAAGCTCAGCACCCCATACTAGTCCTGACTGCCTCTGCACCTTAAAGCTGATCGAGTCAAACCAATTTTATTGTTGATTACTGATCGATTCTATCTCTTTTATCTTACCACCTTCACCATCCATGCCTACCGACTTTTCAGATGTCCTCACCAACATCGCCCGACCTGCGACCTCCGTGGTGCTGACCGTCCGAGTCATCAAATCATTTGAACATCGTACCTTTCGAAATATGGTGCTCTCAGATATCGACCTCACAACTCTCACAATCAAAGACCTCAAAGACAAAATCAAACAAGGTGCACTGTCCACTTCCATCACTGTTACCCAATATTCGGCCTTGTGTGCCTTGGGTTTCCCTTCATTTTTTCCAGGCCTTTGACTGACATAACAAGATATCGACGAAAAACCTGGATGGAAGCCTTATAGGACTGTCGTGTTAGGTGCGAAAAGATCGTTTGATCCATCCAACGAATCATCTGTTCAAGAAGAGCTCGTAGATACCCTCAAATTATACACTCAAGCACACGGTGCAAAGGTAAACACCACGATTAAACCATAGCTAAAGAATTTAATCAATCGTTACCCTCAGACGACTAGTCTTATCATAAATCTTGATCATGATGAATGGATTCTGGACGACGAGGAAAAACCGCTCGTCGAGCTTGGATGCCGTGAGTATTCCTCCTAATGATTTTTCTTGCTCTTGCTCAACTTTTGAACTACAACAGAGAACGAGACTGAGTTGAGCTTTTTTAACAGGGATGCATATGAAAAATTTAAGCTTGATCCCAAGGTAATTTCGTATCTCGTGTGCGCTGAGGCCTAGCTTGATATCCTTCAGGTATCCTGGGAATAACACTAGCAATCCCCCCGCTAACGGGTTGCACCTACTAGACACGTATGTTTGATGAAGGCTGTATCACCGATTATGTATATATCTTTGCAGACACAACTTTCACTAGATCTTATCTCACTACAGCGTTGCGTGACTATACAACAGGATATCCAAGAATAATATTAAGTATATGGCCGGGGCTCTATAGAAATGCTTGATAATGTGAACAAGTAAGGTAAAAGAACCATACAACAGGTGGTACGAGGAATACATCATAAGTTGCAGAGGCGAAACATGTGCATGAAACGATGTAAGAAAGAAACAAGCGATGTAGGATCACTGCTGTGCGCATTGTACCCTAGGCTCACCCTCATCCTCATCCATCGCGTCCTCATCAGTGACCTTCCCGATTTTCGGACCGTTTCTGCCCATGTCAACATCGGCCATCTCGACTTCCTCAACGAGCGCATTCTTAGGATGCGGATCTCGGGGTGCTCGAGCAGGTAAAGCCTTTTCGAGATACGAGATGGTTTTGGGGTCGATGCTATCAGGAAAATCGATCGAAAGCTTGACATACATGTCCCCGGGTTCGTGGTGTCTCTGCGACGGCATACCCTGGGAATGAATAACTTTGATGTCGCCTACAAGTAATCTAGTTTAGCCTCGAAACCAGAAGGAAGAGTAGATACAACAAACCTGGCTTTATGACTTCACCTGGGTGCAGTTTGACAAGGAGCGCGCGGTCGTCTAGATGCCGGATAGTAAATTCACCACCCGCCAGCGCCGTTAGCAGGTCAACCTTCTTCTCGATGACGAGGTCGTTGTCCTGCCTCTTGAACCTGTCGTGTGGCTTCTCTTCAATAACGATAATCACATCGCCCGTCTCTGCACCAGGAGACTGATCACTCTCTCCTCTAAACTGAATCGTCTGCCCGCCCTTCATGCCTTTATCGATGTAGACCTCTAATACCTTCTTGTCTGGTACTGTCTTCTTGCCTTTACAGACGCCGCAACGATCTTTGGGATTAATACTCTCGCCAGACCCGTTACAGTCGTCACAGCTGGACTGAATTTGTTGAATCATTGGGCCCATTTGCCGTAGAGTGACTTTCACACCACGACCGCTACAGGTATGACAAGTCTGAACGGCACCCGCTTTGCCACCCTTGCCGTTACATTTGGCGCAGATGATATTTCGAGTGAGGGCGAGTTTCGTGGTTTTGCCCTTGTAGAGGTCTTCAAGCGTTACGTGTACCCGATGAACGAGGTCTTTTGTTCTTCGTTGACCTTGGCTGCGGCCACCACCGCCAAAGAATCCATTAGCAAACGAACCACCACCGCCGAACAATTGACTGAAAAGATCCTACAGAGACCACGAGTTAGAGAGCTGAAAAAAATACCCTGGCCACTTCCTGCTCGTTACACACCTGCGGATCCATACCACCGCCCATACCCGAGTCCGACAATCCAGCTTCTCCTCGGGCATCGTAGAGCGATCGCTTCTGTGGATCAGAAAGTACCTCGTATCTATCAATCACAGCCCTTATAAGTATCTTCCACATAACGGCTGTGGCGTGCCACTTACGCATGCGTAACCTCTTTGAAGTGTTCTGGATCACCACCTTTGTCGGGGTGTAGTCTGAGTGCTCTGCAGGATGAAATATTCACAACCGAATAAATAGTAAAGAGAACATGAGAACATACTTTTTGCGATAGGCCTTTTTCAAGTCAGCATCACCAGCGTCGGGCGAAACATCGAGGAGATCGTAATATTTGCTATAGTTCTGGATATAAGCACACGAAATAAGGTATAAACAGAAAGAACCTTGTTACGTTTCTTTGACCATGATTTGATAGGATGGAGGGGAAAAGATGAGAGGATGAGAGTAAAAGACAAGGGACCAGGTTTAGTCCGCCATTTAATGGACAGCCAGCGGAAATTTTCAAGAATCCTCCAGAACTTTCCGTGGCAGTGACGCTCCTTCCTAAAACAGTTCCAACAGCTTATGTAAGAACATAGCCATCATCATATTAGCAATGTCCAGTGATTTTACTACATCTCCCAACTTCAAAGGTACAGACAGTACTACTACTACTACGTTATATTACAACAAAATATGATATAACTTTAAGTATCTATATCCAACGAATCCCCTATGGCTCACCTTCCATAGCAGCCAACGCAGCTTCATTCAGCGCCTCAGCCTCGGCCTCAACACGAGCTTCTAGCGCCGCAATTCTAGCCTGCGATTCCCTACGCTCAGCGTTCAACTCTGCAAACCTCCCTTGCAACAGCTCCTCGCGTCTCTGCAGCGATTCGACTTCCTCCTTGAGTGATGCTACACGCCTCGGTCCAGTAGCGTTCTCGTTCACGCTCAACCTAGAGAAACTGACGAGTTCCACATGCTGCAACTGCAGCTCTCGGGTCGCAGTCATCAGTCGTTTGGCGATGGTTGCAGAAATGTTTTGATAGCCGCCTAGCAGTTTCCCTAGCTTGCGTTCAACTTTGGCAGCATTACCAGCTTCCTTGGACATTTCTTCTCTGACCTCCTGAATGCAAGAGGAATATCCAGCTATGCGTTGTTCCTCGGTAAGATTTTCAGGTTCCACCCAGCGGTTCGACGTGACGTCAAGATCAAGTCCCTGTCGTATCTTGGCCCAAGAGTGTGTGTCATCCTTCATCAGAGAGATCGACAACTTTGCGATTTCCTTTCGGATCTGTTCCTCGTCAGTTTCTGGGAGTCCCAGGGAATCAGCTAGTTCAGCGCTGATCTGAGACCTAGCCTCTGCCATATTGTCATCATCTGGCGTCAAGTAGGTCGACCGTGAGCCACCAGGCCTCAAAGTACCAGGCAACGGCTCAACGATCGAGTCGTGGTCCATTAATGCAACGAGCTCAGCGTCAATTAATCGCTGGGTTTCGTCATCATCATCACCCCCCAACCTTGACAACAGGTGCTGGACATCAACTCTGGCTGGCCTGGGAAGCTTGCGCTTCAGTACCGAACTCTGTCGTTCATAAGCGTTCCTAGCCTCCTTCTCTTGTGCTTCCTGTATCTTCGCATCTCTCTCTGCAGCATCCTCCACCGATAGCGACGTGCTCTCATCCTGAACTTCCTCCTCCTCCTCAGGCACTAACAACTCAAAATTATTCTCAGGCTTAGGCAGACTTTGAAACCCAGCCTGTAGGGCTCTTCTTGCTGCCATTTGCCTCATTCGGATATCTCGAGGAGTGTCCATCGGAGTGGAAAGTGTGTCAGCAGGATTGATGGAAAGATCATCACGCATAGGTGTTCGGAGTGGGGTCTGAGCAATTCCGCCCCCGTCCACACGTGGTGTGGCACCGACGTCCGCTGCATGAGTATGAGCAGGTGTAGCCAGGGGGTTCGGGGTAAAAGCAACTTGGTGTCGTGGCGTAGCGCTTTCAAATCCAGTTCCGCCCTGTGGTCCGACGTGAAGAGGGGTATTTTCTTCACCGAGAAGTGGAGTCTGAGCCATGGTCATGTTTCGCAGGTTACGGGCCTCCATCAGCACATTGTCCTCTGTAGAATTGACGTGAGAAATCAGATATGTGAACAAAAACAGATGGGGACCTACGCTGAGGAGCCGTCCGTGGCGTTCGAGCCATTTTTGCAGACTGCAACATTTCATAATCCGTGAGCAGCTTATCACTTGACTCATTCCCATTCGCGACCAAGGTCCTGGTATTCTCTCCTGCCAACCCAATCTTTACAATACCTTCGAGTTCCGCATCGGACACCTGTGCCGGTGGCAAGAACAATTTCTTCCTGTTCCCAATCGCTTCCGCTTCTTTCAACTTCTGAATCTGAGCGTCTCGAGCCGGAAGGAATTTGGTCTGGTGAGAGGAATCTTCTTTTCCTGCAGCAGAACGACGCTGGCGCTTTTTACGCTCTGCTTCTTCCTCCTCTGGTTTTCGCTTGTTCTCAAGACGGCGGAGGCTTTGACCAACGGGTGCCGCGGTGACGCGGGCTTGTTCTTCGGAAGTGTCGTAGAAACCTGGAGTAGCTTTCTTTTCAAAGGGAATATCGGCATTATACTAGAGATTTTGCATGAGAATCGCAGTAAAAGTTGTAAAGAAATTAGGGACAAACATCCATCCCTTTCCGCTTGACTTTGTGCCGCATGCTATGTCAACATAGTTGTGAGATCTGTCTTCAATTATCAGGAGAAAAACATACATGATACCAGCAGCCTTCAGTTCACGCTTCTTCTGCAAGACGGCCAAACGTCGAGCCTCTTCGAGTTGACGCTCCCGAGCTTTTCGTTTAGCTTTCTTTCCCTGAGTGTTGGCCAGACGAGCACGAGCTTCAGATAACATTTCCTTTTCTACATTAGAGAAATTGAGCGATGAGGAAGTCTGCTTTGTGAACTACACAAGTACGCACCATCCTCATCCATATCTATAGGATCCGGACGAGCAGGTTTAGTTTCTGGATCTGGATCTATCTCTCCTGGACGTAGTCGACGAACGTCGTCTGCGCTCGGTGCCGACTCGTCGCCTGGACCTGCAAGACCGAGTTCCTCGTTGTCTTTCGCCTCCGCCTCGTCTAGCAGCCTCTGATAGCGTTCGAGACACTGGGTTGCTGTCCTTCCAACTATGGGAGCGATAGTACGCCATTGTGTGGGCATCAATTTGGCGAGATGAAGTAGTTTCTCATCCTCAGTCTAAATTGGTTGAATCTTAGTCAGAACGCGTCGAAGTTGTAGTGAACGAACTAACTTTTGACCATTCTGTCTTTTTAATGGATGGATCAAGCCATTCGTACCAACGGGCTTTACATTGCTTCGGAGTCTTTCGAACGAGGAGCGATGAAATGCGTGCCCTGTTGAACGAAAACGGTCAGTGACGGTGTGTTGGATGTAAGTAGTAGCAATGAGCTGTTGAGAACGTACCACTGGTTCTTGCCGTACTTAGCGATGGCAGCCTTGAGGACCTCGTCCTCTGTGTTCTAGAAAGTGATTTAGATAATGTTTTGGAGGATAAGGGATGAATAAAAATAAAAAAAACCTTCCAGACGCCTCCTTTGATAATAATTCTGACCATGGCTGTTTTTGACAAAGTGCGGTGGCCGGCAAATTGCGTCGCCGTTCTTCTTCCAACGACCTTGTTCCTCTGCTTTTCTCTCAGCTTCTATTTTTCTCTCCCTCTATCATCTCCTTCTCCCCCTTCTCCCCCTCGTCGTTCAAGGCGTTGAGCTCAACTCCCCGCCACTTAGCCGCCTCGCCTAGCCTCTTCTGAACCCACCGGTTTTCATTCGGTCCTTCGGTGCCTGCTTTATTCACCGTTATGGATGACAAGCCCGTGTAAACATCTATTTCTATGCTTCTACTACTAGAACTTCCTTCTTATTTTTATCAACAACTCATAGCACTAAACCACCAGTTATACGGGGTGCCAGAGCTTGCACTGTATGTCGCGCTGCAAAGGTTATTATCACCCCTTCCCCTCACTTTGATGGCTAGATGGTTGACCCACCCATAATCCAGATGAAATGCGTTGGTGCGGAAGACGGTCTTCGCCAGTGTCAACGCTGCAAGCGTACCAACGCTCAGTACGTCTCTATCTCCCTCATGTCTCACGCAATCCTCACCTCCGTGTTTGCAGGTGCATATTTGAGAAACACAAGCGCGGCAGAAAGCCCGGCTCAAAGTACGCACTCGATCTCATCAATTTCCACACTCTCAAGATTTCTTATCTTTTTCTCTTCCTTCAAGACTTTCCGAAGCTTCTAAAATGCTCCGAAGACTTGAAAAAGGCCTTAACAACGCAAAACTCAAGTCCCAGATGAACGAAGGCTCATCTCTACCACTTGACTCCAGCAGTTCTCGTCCGCCGTACACTAACCATCTTCGTGCATTCGATCAGTCAGCTTCCATGGACTCGGAACCATATCAGAGTCACTCTAGACACTACTCTGTCTCTAGCAATGACTCGAACGGTGTCGATCTGGAAGACGACGACACGGATCCTGCACGATCCAACGGGGACGGAATGTTCCCAGCTAAACTGATTCGCTCCGCCAAACGTAATTCTTTCTTCCGCACCATTCTCAACCCAGAAAATCCCCCCCCATCTCCAGCTCCTTACCGAAATTCTTCTTACAATTCCCAGTCCCCCACTCTATCATCCAATTCATCATCCATATCTGATCCAATTGACTCTGGACTGATCACTGAACAGGAGGCCAGAACCCTTTTTGATGCCATCTTTCTTCGCCTCAATCCTTTTGTTAACTTATTTGATCCTGCCCTGCACACCGTGGCCTATGTTCGCTCAAGATGTCCTTTCCTATTTACCACCCTGATTATGGCCGCGTGCAAATTCTTCAAGTCCGAACTCTACCATACCTGCCTCAAGCTTGCTAATGACTACGCCGTGAAAGCGTTTGCTGACGGCTGGAAGCGTGTAGAGGTTGTTCAAGCTTTTGCTTGTCTCACATATTGGAGAGATACTAATGTTAGAGACCCACACGACAACGTGCGTCATTCTTTCTCATTCAGGATTACTTCAGTACTCAACCCTCGCTTTAGCGTACTTGGACCTACATAGGCTACGTGAGTTCTCATCCTGTGATCAATTTGCCCTTCTTGTCTGACCTCGCCCACCAGGCTTGTCGTATGGCGGTTGAGCTCGACCTCAACCGTTACGTTTCCAATCCACCTGCCTCTGAGACCAACCTCCAAAAACTCGAACGTCGAAACCGGGAGCGTACATACCTAGTTCTTTTCGTTCACGACCGAAGTCTATCCACGCAACATGGTAGACACTGGATGCTTCCCGAGTGTGAACTTGTTCGTCATTCCGTGACATGGCATACCCAGAATGGAGAGGCGATTCGCCCCGAAGATGTAATCTTGGCCTCGTTTGTTCAACTTAGGCGTATCGTGGTACGACGACATCAGTCCTTCGTTTATCTGCCATCATTTGACACTCCTGTAGGCAGAAACTACTGATCTGTTCTATACCCCCAATGCTGCAACAAGGAGCACAGACGTCAACCATGAAGTTGTTTTGCGAAACTGCAACGCCAGTCTCAACCAGTGGTCGGAAACATGGAAGCACGAACTTGAGAGAGGTATTTATAGATATTCTCAACGCCACAGCTTCGTTTCGCACGTTCTGATGGTCTTCTTTTCTTTTCTTTTAGCGGGCGGAGAATCGTTTCATTGGTCATTCATCAACCTGTTCCACGTTTATGTTAGACTGTTTTTGAATAGTTTCGGCATTAAATCGTCTTTGTCCAATGTAGGCTCATTTTCTATGTTTGTTACGTGCAGTCTCATCTGTTCTCCAGTCTAGTCGGGAAAGGCCCAGTTTGCAGCCGCTCTATACCTGTTTTAAGAACGCAATGGAGGCCTTGCGGATTGTTTCTGAAGATTTTGCTAACATGAGCATGCTGGTTGGTTATGTTTATCATCTGTGCCTGCTATCATCTAACCTATCTCTTCGCAGAGCTATAGCCAAGACTCTATTACTGTCATGTCTGCTTACTCCGCTGTCTTCTTGATAAGAGTATGTGCTCCTTTTCCCCCTTCCTTTCCGGTCTACTGATCCTTGTCCTCTGACCTAGCTTCTCCGAAGCTCAAACACGCTCACTGAACTCCAAGATGGCGCTACTCGAGAAATCCATACCCGAATTACTAAAGTAGCAGAAGCCTACCATGAAGCTGCACTCATCTCCCAAGCTTGCTCATCTATCGCTTACCACTCTCGCTTCATCAGTAGTTTGGTAGCAGATGAAATCTTTGAGAAAGACCGGCATATAGACCCAGCGCTCCAGGCTCCAGGTAATCCCGATGACTTTCACAACCAGCAGTCAGAACTGACGAAACAATGTTTTTCACTTGAACAATAGCTACTCAACCCATGCAACCAACGCCAACCAACGCGGCCTCTGCTGGATACATACAAGCACCCGCACCTCCACCGCCTCAACATCAAGTTGTCGAACCAACTTCTTATCCTCAGACCACTCACATACCGCCTAGCGTTCCACCCTCTCAACAGATCCCCGTTCATTACATGACCGATGGTTCTCTTCGCACCGAAGCTCCTATACCCCAACAGCACCCACATCCACCACAGCCACAATCACATCCACATCCACAACCACAGTCGCGACCTCAACCACCCCAACAGCATCCTCACCCTGCACACCAGCAGCACTCGCCGCAACAAGCCATGTATCACCATCATCACCCAATGCACCAAGCGACTGATCTGGATGCTCAGTACTGGAGGAACATGTTCCAGGAGCTTGGCTTCGGAGAGCAGGGTGATCAACGCCCTATGCAACCTTCGGACATGTATAGGCAGCAGTATCATAGTGATTTGCGCCATCATGTTCACTCAGGTTGAAAGCTTATATTCTTTTTTCCTGGGCACCTTTCCTTGTTTTAATCTATGCCCTCTATTCATTGTCCCCTATTTATCTCCTAATCCATGACGTTGATCAATACATACTCCAGCAACAGTTCGAACCCTTGCTGGTTTACCCTATCTACCCCCCTTTCTTCAATCCCAACTCCATCTGACCTCAGTCGGGTCAGTGTTATATACATCCCTCCCCTTTCTACTATCCCAGGGGTCTTTTGTTTATGTAGCCTCCAGTTGAAACAACGGAAATTTATCTTTAGTGTCTAGTTTATTTTTCTTTGTACTATATCGATGTTGTGTTACTGAATACGTGTATGCTAGCACAGTATTACAGAACTGTTTGCTGGCGATTGAGGCGTCCAGGAGTATCGACTGTACTGGAGGGAGCCGAATTCGTTATACTTAGTACCGATAAATATATATCAGCCCCTCCCAAGCGTACTGAGTAGTGATCGCTCAACCCACTTTGCAAGGATGAGAAGTTTTTCAGTTTTAAATTAGGTCAAGTCAGTCTACTACTGGGTCAAACTATTAGTCCTCCACATCAACATTGATTATCTTGATATCTTCAAACGGCTTGTCCATTTTATTGGTCTTAACATTTTCAATTGCATGCACTACCTCCAGACCACTCGTGACGCGACCGAAAATAGTGTGTTTCTTGTCTAGCCAGGGGGTCGTAGTGGTCGTGATGAAGAATTGCGATCCATTAGTATTCGGTCCAGCATTTGCCATACTAACGGTATAAGGCCTGATAATTTTTCGCTCAGGTCACAATTGAGAATGACAAGATGATAACGATACTTACCTATCATGCTTCAGTTCATCACTAAATTCATCCTCAAACTCCCTTCCCCATATTGATGTTCCTCCCGTCCCATCACCAAGCGGATCTCCAGTCTGGATCATAAATTTCGGAATAACACGATGGAAAATTACGCCCTCAAAGTACGAGCTTCGTGCATGGCCTACGAAGTTCTCTACGGATTTCGGGGCTTGAGCGGGGAATAAGCGCAGGTGTATATCCCCTTGAGTGGTATGGATGGTTGCATTGTTGGCCAGGTGGGACGCCTTGTTGCCGTGGGTGGAAGGTGCACTGGTAGCGAGGGACTGTTCTTCTCGGGTCGGCTTTTCATTGAAGATGTCACGCTCTTCAGATTTGCTGTCTCTGTCAAGAGGTGAGAATGGTTTGGGGAGTATTGTACCAAGCACGTACTCTGGCCCTGAACGTGTAAAAAGGTAGAATCGCTGACGCTTGTATCCAGTACAGAATAGTGTTGGGTCTCGAACTTCTTTCTCGGCAAGGATGGGGTTCGCAGAAGCAGCCATAGCCTGAAAACATCCATGTTATTTCGTGTTGTAAAGGACTGAACAGATGCCTTACCAAAGTGGTGTTACCCTTTTTAGACGGAGCTCCTTGGTATAAAGTGAGGTTCAGGAACCGTACCACTTCATCTTTGCCCAATAGTCTGACCACCCGGTTCGTGACAGTATTTACCACTTTGAATACCATGAGAAGGTGCCAGATGAACTCGAAAACTGTAAA
Source organism: Pterula multifida (assembly GCA_900068985.1). Classification (NCBI taxonomy): domain Eukaryota; kingdom Fungi; phylum Basidiomycota; class Agaricomycetes; order Agaricales; family Pterulaceae; genus Pterula; species Pterula multifida. Next base: position 27,359 of record CEMT01386934.1, read on the forward strand.
AATCACCCTTGATACCAAGTAACGACGGGTATATCACAAATTCTCCACTCTCATCCCAGATGGCATTTATCCATCGCCCCATAATCTTTCCCCCATCAGCAGCAGAAGGTGCCTCTAACTCCCTTTCTACAGCCAGCCGTCTACCAAACTCCATGTCTTCCACTTTGTATATTGCCGTACCAGCTTGTTGCATTTCTTGAATAGCGGTCAATGACTCATCATATCTTCTCGTAAGCTTTCCAGATAAAAATGAAAATATGCGCAACTGGCGATCAGGAAGGGAGAAAGTAACGAAGGAGTGAGATGTTGGGGATAATGTTATGCAAGTAGGCGTAGATTTCGACTAGAAGATGTGTGAGAATATCAAGGAGTATCAAAAGAGTGATAGCAAACTGCGCACTTTCTTAAATTCATATAGATCAGTAGAACTTTTGAATGACCACAATCCATGTACATTCTTGGGTAGTTCGAAGGGGTCTTTGGTCTGCCAATATTCGAGGAATCCACCTTCGTCGGCAGAGATTACGATGTCATATCGATCACTGTACTAAAAGTCGTCTGAGATTCATCTTGTATGGACCACTGGAGTAGTACCCACAGTCATAACATGCACCGGAAACCTGTGAATGTTATCTAAGGTTTCTAGAGGTGTACCATCTCCTCTGCCATCGTAAATACGAATGGTACCTGAGGTAGAGTCTGCACTGTGGTGAACACTGAGATACGCAACGGATCGGAATAGTTCCTAAGGACACGTACACTGCTAGTAGGGCTTGAGCATAACCTTGTTTGTGTACCCAACAACAAGAGTGAGGAACGTATCCGAGCTTTATGATGTTGATCATATCTGCAGGCCGAACATTTCATTATTCCATAGCACGAAAATAAGCCAGAAGTACACACACCAAAGTTGACCACGTCAAAAACCTTGGCTGTTCCGTCCTCCGCTACAGTGGCAAAAAGCTGTCCGTCGGCACTTGCTGAAACAGCAATCACTGGCGTAAGATGTGCACGATAGACCTTCACAAATTCGATTCCTGTCTCCTGCTTCTTCCATAATTTGAGGTGGCCGTCCACTGAAGTTGTAATCAGGAAATCTGTCCTATTATAGATGTGAGCGACAACATATCCAGTGTACACGAGAATATGCGTCAACAGAGAACTAACGCTTTGGCGTATTGGAGGAATAAGGCTCACTTGGTCATGACAGAAAAATTTATCGTATCTCGGTGCATGAAACTTTTATAATATTGATCTGCACTTGGCAAGTGCTCGAGAAATAACTTTTCGTGGGGCAAAACTGTCCTCTTATCTATGAGAGTCATCAAAGGGATAATGAGCCACAGTATCTTACCTTTCCGCTTCTTGCGATAACTTGCACCATTCGACTCAGGCATGGGCATAGGTCCAACGTCGTCGTCATCTTTATCCTCCTGAGGGTCAACGGTGTGTGATACGTCTTCAAGAGGACGTTTTTTGGATTGATGTTCTTCTGGTTCAGGTGTAGACATCAGGGATACGAAGCAGCTCGACGCGTTCATGTGACCTGGCCTCCAAGCCATATGCATAAAACCCTGGTAGTGTATCCTGACAGTGGCAATGGATAAGCGCTACTCTCAACCAACGAACCAACCAACGAACCAACGAACCAGCTTTTACTTCATCTTGACGCCCAGTTTCTGCAATGGTAATTTCCTTCTTTCCCTTGCTGACGACCTCCATTCACATTGCATGCATTGATTGACCCCATCGCGATCTAACAACACTAGGGAAACTCGACCTCGCTACCGTGAATACCTGTCTCATTCCTGTAAGCACACTTCTAATCAATGCATCCATTTACTGAACTATCAACTTGATGTGCAAGGCCGCAGTTCTGCGCCATCTGTTTCAAGATTAACCAACTCAACCATCTTTACCCCGCATTGCTCACAGTCTGGCCCAACTATCTGATCCTTGTGTACCATCCGCTCCAACCTTACCTGTGCCTCCCATTATTCCTTCATCAAGCAAGCCACTTACATTACCTCAAGGTAAATCTAAACCTCTCAACATATTTTAGGAGGAGGCATCGTCACCTGCTTTCTTTTTCTACTTTCTACTAGGTCGATTCATTCGTCCATCTAATAAATCCACACCCACTGGTTCAAAAGAGAAGTTCGAAGAGCCAGCTTCAGTGCTCAACCCTTCAACTCGCTCTGTTTGGTCTTTGGCCGTTTCTCGGCTCAGTAAGGCTCCTCAGCCACCCAGGTTGCACTTCCACGCAGGCAAGTATGCCCTCCCTTATCCTCCTAGCATTTACAATGCAGGTGTTGAGACTGGCAACCCTGTCAGACAGCGCGAGACGTTTCTGGCCTATCTTCGCATGTGACCCTTCCTGTTGAACCGATTTTGTCGACCTACACACACTGGTCGGGCGCTTTCTGGGCAAGAATGGAAGGGCACCTTTCAGATTGGGATTTCTGGAAAATTCACCACCAGAAATAACCCTCGAAGGATCGATGATTGGCAAGGTTTACAGGCGCTTGGTAATTCTGATCAGATCTTTGCTCATCTCCTAGACAAGTTTGAGCTATTTGGCGACAAGTTCGTGTTGTCAGATGATATTCCCGTCGAGTTCTCTCGTAAAGTATTTCGGGAGCTTTATGAACTTGTGTTTCGCATTGAACCAAAGGAATTGGACCAACTCAGCATCGCTCGCAAGCCCATCAATGAAGACGATGCAAAGCGTCTTCGCGCTTCTTCCGATTCCAACCATCGTGGTAATTTGATTGCAGGTTGTTTCCCTTCCCAAGTGCCACTCTCCTTCGCAGTGGTGTTGCCAGAACGCAGCAGTTGTGGACTCGTCTCAGACTCCTGGTGTACAAGGTTTCCATGTCTTTCCTCCTTCGCCGAGTTCATGTCTGTCTGGAGTTCTAACCCCCCCACCCAACCTCGCATTACATGTCATGGAGGCCCCTACCGAGCAGTCAACCGACCGCCTGGAGCAAGCTGTTGTGTAATTCTTTGTTTCACAATTTTACAATCATTTCGGTCGAGCCCCAATTGTGCCACATTACATCTAGCCTGAGCACACCATAACACATTAGTCTTGGTTAAAACTTTTTGTATGCCCAAAGAGCTAAGGAAGTCAATCGTCTCTTTGGACGTGTCAGACTCAAGCATGATCTATTTTGTATCCTACTTTTTGAAGCAATGAAATTTAAGCTCTATCGGTCCCAGCAATACCCAGTGTCTAAATGTCATCCTCTGGACCTTCTTCAATCAACTTGGCATAATCTTCATAACTTGCGAACGTAGGCAACGACCTCTTCGCCTTCTTCCTTTGCTTCTTGCTATTCTTGGAATCTTTGAGTTTCCTCTTTTTCCCTTCTGAAGATATACCACCCCACTCTTCCTCGTCATGAGCAAATTCCTCAGAATCTGGATCGCTGCCTTCATAATCATGGAGTTCAACGAGACCATCCGGATTGAGTGGCATAAGATCTTCGTCGTCAGATGCTTCAGCGAGGGATATACCGTCTTCCTCCTCTTCTGGATCCTCATCCTCTTGAACAGGATGGGCTTCAGCGCCACTCTCAGCGCCGCTATCCTCAAAGTCATCCGGGTCGAAAAGCATGTCGTCGCTTTGATCCCCATCCGAGTCGCTGTCGAGCATGAGGTCATCGTCATCTTCTCCGACCTTAGGCATTGTCGCCTTCATGGCCTAAAGTAATAACGGATCGACTCATTGGTTAAGACAGCAGGAATGAACAAATTATCATACCTTCAATATCTCAACTTCTTCCTCATCGAACGCACTTTGATCGTCATCGTCACTATTCTTAGCATAGTTATGACCTAAATCAGCGACCTCGGTTCCACTATCCGGCTCACCCTCATCGTCAACAACGTTCTTCTTTGACCTCGCCTTTTGTAGCTCATTTCTCCGCGTAAAAAACCGGTGAAAGAATATCTACAGGAAACATTCAGCAATCCCACACTTTCTTACCAAGGAACAAAGATAAAGAAAGATAAAATAATTGCCATACCTGGTCAGCTGGGACATCCTTCTCCTTTCTTCTCAAAAAGGCTTTGTCATTCATAAGCTCTTCACTCGCTTTCGCCTGTGCCTTAACAAGCTTAACTCCACCACCCTCGTAACCGCTCGCAGCAGGTTGCATTACACTCCCTCCTTTGCCAACTCCCGGGGCTTCGTCATTATCACCTGTGGTCTTTTGCTTCTTGGGATTCTTATAAACGAATCTATCCAAGAAGTGCGACAATGTGTTTAGGGAGAGATCCGCGGAGCCTGTGAGAGGTTGTGATGAGAGGAGTTGTCGTGCGTACAGGGAGATAGTGGGATGGTAGTGATCTAGCAGCGGGGTCTGTAGCAAGGAGATTCAATCGAGTGGCTAGGGTGGGATACGAGAAGTAATACTGACCAGCTCCCAGAGCGGCGAACTGGACGCGTGAGCGAATTGTGGATCTCGCTTGAGTGGATCATACGGCTGTTTATCCTCTTTGTCTTTATCCTGTGAGATAGAAGGGATTGCATTCATGGTCTGTCGAAGCCCGGGGATGGTGCTCAGGAGCTAAGGAGGCGAAGAATTAACTCAGCTCCTAAAGTCAGAGGTAGAAGGGAAGAATAGGATTGTCTTACCTCCCCAAGTAAATACAGCCCACCCGCGACGAACTCGTTAGCCCCAGTGTTGACAAGGACCTGAGCAAACCTTCTCACAACACCTTTCATCCTCTCGTTATTCGTATCTGCCTTAAGAGACTTGAACAACAAGTTGAGGTACATAGCCTGTTTTGAAGAGGTGGCAAGGCGAGCGTCGAACAATGATGCATACAGGGTGCGGTAGTACCGGTCTATGATGGATTTTGATTTTGATGCAGAGCTAGCAGAGCTAGCAGATGCCTGGGCCGGATGCGAAGAAATGGAGGCGGCGATGTGCTGGATTAGGACGAGAGCTTGAAGAGAAATGTTGAAGGTTGATTTATGCGTGATGAGAAAGAGGGTGTCTACGTGCTTGTCTAATCTACACGCCCCACAAAAAAAACATGAGCTTGATGAAATTGAAGCGCAGCGGGGGAAACATGACAGACTTTTCATCTCCAGATTCAACCTTAGCGAAAGGTAGAGCTCGATTTATACCGGTTAAAATGGCGGAGACCAATTTTGACGAAGCATCTTCGATCTCACTGAATCCTGCCGCACCTTTGACTTCTCGTTGCTTCCCTTTTCTTTTCCTATGTTTAGTCGCACTGAAAACCCTCCCTTTCTTATCCACCTTCACATCCTGCTTCTTCCGTTTATCATCGCCATTGCCGTCAGCGTCATCCGCTTGGTTATGTCCAAGATGACCCAGAACTTCCTTGAACATCTCAAAATATACATCCACCAACTTGACAGCAACGTCCCTCTCCTGAGGCGTCAGCACAATCTGATTGAACGTGATCGTTGAGTAATACTTGATGTGTGCATCTTGAGTCGATCTCTCCACACCATGCGCTTTGGGCTTCTGAGGTTTACCGTCATCATCAAACTTAATGACCTTTGCACCTGCGCCTGAGGTGGTAGAGGACGGGGGGCGGAGAACAAGTGATGTTATTTCTCTGACGATAACAGATTTCATGGATGGATGGACTTGGAGGAGTTGCTGGATGTGGTGAGATGCGCGGGCGCAGATGGGTTTTTCGGTGTCACCCTGTGTAAGAAGCTTATAATGCGGTGTATGAAAAGGATGAAGATACACATACAAGTTTATTGACAAGTAGGCGAAGAAGGTTGTGTTCTTGTTCTGGGTTTTCACGGAGAAGGTTAGATATCAGAGGTAGCGTTTGTGTCCGAACATAGCTCAGCGGATCGAGGGAGTGGGTCTGAAGTCAAAGGTTAGTCAAGGCAGTAACTGAATAGAATTTCCTAACCTCAAGAATTTGTAGGATACAGAAGAAATACTTTTTTAACCAGTCTTCGAAGTACCATAGAAGCAGGTGCTCATCTGTTACATCCGGATGCGTCAGAGGCTGATCTCGGAGATACCTAGATAATTCTGATAATAAGAGAAACTTTCCTCCAAGGAGGGACGACAAGCACATACTTCAGCTTCCTATCCGGTGCGCCACCGCCAACCCACCAGTCGACAATACACCTCAACGCTTTCAGACTCTCTTCCCTCCCACCCTTGCCTCTTCCTCTTTCAGCCATCGTCTTGAGTGTTTGCAACGCCTTGACATTGTGCACTGGACTACTTTGGACTAACAATGTCAGAGCACTCAATCTATCCGACAGAGTTCCACCCTGAATGATGTTTGACAGAAAAGATGCCTCTGATGTAGAAGATGATGACGATGTGTAGGTATGGATGTCAGCGTCGTGAAGAGACGAGGCTTTTGAAGTGAGATTTGCGAGTTGGGTAGGGGATATGGCAGTAGATGGCTTGTCGAATACAGGGAGACAAGTGTGCCATCTTGAGGTTGGTGCAGCAATGAGTTTGGATTTCGAGTGAACGGGATGTGTAACGGTGTAGACCATTTATCATTCATGTGATTTGATTATCTTCTGTCCGCTCGCGTTTATTGTGGCCACGGATACTTTTCTTTAAAAACCCCCTCTTGTCGTATTTTAGAAACCCCCGACTTTTACCATAAAAGAAAACATAAACCAGTCATTCGAGCGGGACCACTGCAAAAGCCTTCTGTGTATCGCCACCACTTCTAGTGCTGTCGCTATATTTTTTTGACTGCTCCTCGTTCTCTCTGCAGAAAAAACCCAATCTCACAGTTTCATTGTCCAGCATTGATAGATCTGATCAACCTCCCTCAACTATCTGACCTTGACACCAATCAAAAATCTCACTTTTGCTCTACTCTCACCACAATCACTCAACCTCTGCTTATCTTTTCTTAATCATCTTTTTTTGCATGCAAACAAAACTACAAATCCCAAAAACAAATATCAATATTCTTTTCACTTAACATGTCTAAGTACAATCTCTGTCCTTGAAAGAGAGTGAACACAATCCAGGGTACACTGTCTGTACCCACCTCTCATACTGACTACACTACACCTAGGAGTGAGGGGACGGCCACAGACAGTGGTGGTGTCCCCACCACAAAAATTTCCTCTGGTGATCCTTGTAATCCCAGTTTATGTACACTGGCAATGGGGGTAGGTCACTTGGAAACAGGTGAAGGCCTCAGGAATGGTGATCCGTTACACATGGTCATCAGGGGCAGTGTGGAGGGCCGCAATGACTTTTCTATCATGGATCACAGTCAGACAGATGAATTGTCCAGTCTCAGTGATTTGACAGATTCATTTCCAAGTGTAGTAGCAAACCTTGAACAGGATGAGAAATACAAATTTATTCTATCCCCTTCTCTTCTGTGTTCCTGATGACAGAAACAATGAACCTAATGAGAGCACAGTATGGCAAGTCACCCCCCACAAGAGGCCCAGTTGATCTCAATCCCTTACCTCAACTAGTGAACAGTCCTTTGCCAGTGTCAACAAGTATGCAGCATTGGCACCTATGACTGAGCAGATTAAGGTTTTCAGCCAAGTGGAAAGGAATCTCAGCCTGAATGAGCATGAGATACTTCAGTGACATTATGACAAGGTCTGGGGAACATCAATTGAGGATATTACCTCAAGCAGCAAAGGGAAAGGTCCTGACCCAAGTAACTGGGGTACTGCAAAGATCCCAAGTGAGGATTTGGACATCAAGGGACAACACGTAGTCCTTGGAATGTGGAATACAGCTCACACTATAGCCTTCAATGATTCAAATGGCAATAGGGAAACTGACTTACAGACTGGAGCAGAAGCCACACCTCCAGATGATGAGGATGATGACAGTTCAGAATATTTGGGGACTAAGGACAGACATGTCTGAGAGTTCATTGCACAGCAATCTGAGCCCCAAGAGAATGAAGGTTCCAACATGGAGGACCCTCAAGTCAAGTGCCACAAGCATAAGAAGTCCAAGAAGGACTCAGATATGGAGTTCCTTGATGAACTTTGAGCTTACCTGTATCACAAGGAGATCAAGAAGATCATCTCCAAAGCTAAATCCAAGGAATGTTGAAAGAAAGCTTGGTGCTCTGAGTCTAGGTGTCATAACAAGGATAGCCAGAAGAAGATTCAACTAGCTAGTTTGACTGAGTATGCATTGAAGAAAGGAGGTACATCCAAGTATTCTAAGTACAGTACCAAGATGAAATTCAATGTCAGTGACATGCAGCCCTCTAAACATCTGCCCCTGAAGAGCCCATTGGGAGAGTGATGCAAAAATCCCTTGAACCAGAGGGTCATTGCAAAAGTAAGGACTGGAAAACATCTAAAGGATCTCATCAATTGAGGAAGTCCTGAGGAAGGAAACACAGAAGGTTCTCATCCTTACTGTCACCTTCAAGCTCATCTTCCTCTGATTCAGAATCCAACACATCTAATAGTGACAAAGATTCTTTGGAGTTGGAGCATGACTCTGATTCATCTGACCAGTCTGGTACTGATTCTGATAGTTCTTCATCTGAATCATTATTTTCCTCATTGAGCTCCTCAAATGGCAGAAGGAATTGATGACAAAGACAGACACAAACTACTGCTAATACAGGAAAAATCTATGTCAAGCCTATCTTGCCTCATGAGTATAATGGTGCTGACAACAATGAGATGTTCCTGCAGTTTGTCAATGAATATAATGCATATGTGAAGGATGGCAACATACTGCCTGAGGACTGAGCATGACATACTTATCTGTTCCTTACAAGATGAGCCCTTGAGTTTTATCAAACTCAGTTTGCCACAGAAAATCCTACTGACTATTCAATTTGGAGATTCTATTGTGAACTCTACAATTATTGCTTCCCTTCCAACCATTGGACTAATCTCAAGAAGAAACTTGAGAAATGTGTCCAATAGAATCAGTCAGTTAAGGTATTCCAAGCCAAATACCTGAAGCTGTGTGCCATGGTTGACATTGGTGATGAGCAGCAAATGGTGAATAAGTTCTGGAATGGACTATGTGCTGAGATCTGGAAGAAACTGTGGATGATGAAGCTGAATCCAGACAATTTAAGCTTCCAGAAGGTTTATGCAGCTGCTGAAGTTATCGAATGAGCTCTTGAACAATATAATCAGACTTGTAATAAGCAACAGTCTTCAAGTAATCTGGGTTGAAAGGATTTCCCTTGGAGACAGGAAGGTTCCCATACACAGACCCTGAAAGGACACGATAAATGTTCTCAGAAGGAGTATTGGAAACCTTTCAAATCTCAGGGTTCACAAAACCAGGGGAAGCTACCTGCTCAAAGCTCTGCAGGCCAAACCTATTCTGAGAAGCCAGGCAAGTCCAATAGTTGATCCAATTTCAAGGCTCCCAAGAAGAAGGAGTTATCTGATAAGGAAAAGGAGCACTATTGGAATGAAGGACTGTGTTTTTTCTGTGGTAAACCAGGTCATTTTAGCTGAAATTGCTCCCAGAATGCACAGGTGAAGTCTGAGAATTGGAACAGCCCACCTGAAGTGTCCACCTCTGCTGTAACCATTAATTCCACTCACATTGAAGAACTCCAAGAGATTGATGAAGGTACTGGGATCTTGAATGGTGTCCAGATATTCTCAGTCTTTCCAGAACTTGAACTTGGTCCTTGTATTGTCTTTGGTCCTGATCATATCTTGGGTAGGACACTGCAGCCAGTTGTGCCTTCTGACCAAGTGGAGTATCAAGGTAATCACTGGTGTTAAAGAAACATATTTCAAGGAGACTGTCTTGACCAGACTTCTAGTCATTACTCTGATTTTTGATGTATTGGGGATTTATTATGTCATTGAGCAGCATGATAGCTTAGCTGACATAGATCTTATATTAATGACCCATTCCTTCTCAAGTGTCATAAAGAATTAGGCTGGGATACCAAAATTGATTGAGACAATCAATTCACAGTAAATCAGATTTTGGATGATCACTATGTTATTGAAGATGAGTATGATGTTGAGGAAATACATGGGACAATTTCAATAGATGATCTTGAACACCATAATATGGACTCTGTATTGTGGTGGAAGATCTTCTGCAATGAATGTGGCAATTTGCCTCTTCTTGATGAAGACCCAATACCAGGAGAAGAGACCATGAGAGAAGTCTATGCTGAAGGGGCTGCCTACATCTTGAACAATTTTTTTGCTCACATCACATCCTTTGATTTGCATATACTATTCAACCATTCTGATTCAAAGTCTTGTATCATAGCAAGAAGTTGTTTCTACCATGATACTGTCTGTGTCAAGATCAGAAATAGAGTACATCCAGAAGAATCAGTGTAGTGTCCTTATAGTTTGTTACACAAGTCTCAATTCTGCCTTATTGAGTGGTATAATTCACAACATAACAACTGATAGGATGAACAGGTATATAATTTGATCAATGGCTAGGAGTATCTATATGATAACAAGTCTGAACAGTGACCTGTGTGTCATGGATATGACATAGAATACATGAGATCTAGAGTCATTAATGAACTCATAGTTGAAAATAAAAGAAACAAAAGAAATATAAAGATTTTGAGATTACTGCATAGTTGGTAAGTTGACAATAGTTAGTGACAGATGGTATCTGAGTAGTACCAAACAGATGAGCAAAGCAGTAAGACATGTTGGACAGGCAGGGTGAGGACAGATGAGATGTTGACAATGAGGTTTGGCAATTGGATGACTGACAGAGACAGAGAGAGTGCATGACAGAGAGAGTGC
>CEMT01386937.1:0-28201 GCA_900068985.1 Pterula multifida
GTCTGGCGGACTTCCGCACCGAACCCTATGCCTGATCCAAATATTAACGATGGCCTACAGTACTGGACAGTACAACCAGCTAGCCTCGACGGCATCCTCGGTGGCTACGGAACTGGTGTATGTCCTTTCTTTTTACCTCTATCCTCATCTCCCATATCTCGGTTCTAGTCCCTTCCCAGAGTCGACGCTCTTGGTTCACGCCAGTTCTTGCTCTCTCTCCGTCCAGATCTCTGTACAGTTCCTTCTGCTATCCATCCCCTATCTCAGACAAAACTCTCATACAGAACAAGAGCTTTGGATGTCGGTGCCGGAATCGGTCGCGTCACCGCCAATGTCCTACTTCATCTAGTCTCTGACGTGCTCTTGCTCGAACCAGTCGTCCATCTGATCCGACAAGCGATTGAAGCAGGCCATGCCTCATCCACAGGACCTTACGCTCATGGCAAATGGAAAGGGATCTCAGATAAATCTACAAGCGTCACATTTCTCCAAAGCACTCTTCAGGCCTTCGATCCATCAAAAATCAACTTACAACATTGTACATCCATGAACCGTGTCGGCTTCATCCCAATTGACAGTTCATCGAGCTCAGATCTGTCCGAACCATTCGATGTTATTTGGTGCCAATGGTGCCTAGGACATCTAAGTGATCCCGATCTCGTTAGTTTCTTCAAGCAATGTAAAGCTGCTCTAAGAGATAGTAGATCGATTATTGTGGTGAAAGAGAATCTTTGTTCTGACCCTGGTGAGGGAGGGTCACGGACTGTGTTTGATGAGGCCGATTCCAGCTTAACAAGGTAATCCCATTCGTTGTTGGCATTGGTCATCTTCCCAGAACGCTAACGTGCTATTGCGTCAAATGCAGATCAGACATGGCATGGAAAGAAGCATTCCAGCAAGCTGGCCTGAAACTTGTCGATGAACGAGTTCAAGAGGGCCTTCCAGAAGGTCTATATGTTGTTAAAGCGTTAGTTCTGCTCTTTTTGCATATAGTTTTTGATCTTCCCTCATTCGTGCACTAGCTATGCATTAAGATGAACTGTTGAATTTACTCCTTATTGAACAAGAATGGTACACTATACCAATATGCAGAGGTTCATCCTGAGATTATTCTTGTGATGGTATCACAGTCCCAGCAGCAGACAACCGATCCTTCCTTATTAACATGGCTTCAGTCAAGCTATGTCTCTTTTTTGCTTCTTGCCACTCTGGTCTCTCCTTCATCATAGGGAACATTCTTTGTATCGTAGTGTCCAAGTGGGGCCAAATCTCATCGGATGTTTTACCAGTCAATGTAACGAGTGTTAGAGATTTGGCAGATTGATAATACGAGAGCAACGGTGTGGTGGAGTTGTAGAACTTGGTCAGTCGTCGAGAAAATATTTCCTGATCATGGAAAGGTTGAATCCAAAGGTTGACATGGAAGAGAATTGAACACATACTGGATTGTCATCTAGCCGTCTAGTGAGAGGCTCTCCTGTCTCATCGTCCAGCCCATCAATTTTTGGTCGGTTGTAGGACATATTGTACACGCGCCCAGATGAGAGATGAACCCAACGATCAGATATCCGCTGAAGGATCACCTCGTCTGGAACGTCAAGATTGATCACTAGACTGAGAGGGCTTCCCTGCGATCTAGAATGGTTGCAAAGCATTAGACAAAATAGGATGCTAATCAACTGGCATAACCTGAGATGGTTGTCAAGCAAATGTCCCTGGCCAAGAGTACGAGGGAAACCATCAAGAATCCAATGCTAAACAAAGTGAACGGTTCAAAGGTAGATAAATTAGTTTGGCTGGGAAACGTGGAGAACATGCACCTTGTCCTCAGTATAATCCAATTTACTCGTTACAACCTTGAGCATCACATCATCCGGCAAGAGTCCTCCAGACGCAACGATTTCCTCCGCCTGCTTCCCGACGTCAGTCCTACGTCCAAATATATGCTCAAATCAGCCCGAGCGTAACATTGATAGACAGTTCAATAAATTCTCACCGTTCGGTTATATGTTGCCGTAGCATATCTCCAGTGGAGAGCGACAGAATATCATACTTCCTCACCAACTTCGCAGACAATGTTCCCTTTCCAGACCCAGGCTTCCCGAACATGATTAATCTGAGTACTTTCTTCCCGATTGAGTCTCCTGACCAAGAAGTAGAATCATTCTTGTGTGCAGTTGTCTTGGGACCGAGAGAGTTAAATGGATTCTGTCGTTGTGATGAACGAGTAAAAGTACGCCTAGGATGATGTAGGCTTGGTGAAAGGCGAAGGGGTTGAGGGAAAGTGAGAAGGGGGTGCATTGGATAGGAAAAGCGAGAGAGGGAAGGGATATTAGTTGTTATTTACTATTATAATTTAGAGAATAAGTCGGGTGATCATTACAGTACTTATATTACAGTAGTTATATACTTACTCCACTAGTACTAGTACTACTATGGACGCAGTAGTGTACTAACTATTACAGTAGTACTTCACAGATCTCATCGATCATCCATTTCGTACTTGGTTTACACTCCAGCCCTCCATCGACGTTTAGCCCTAAACGTTGATAAATGGGCCCTCCCACCTTCTACATCCTAATCTAACCCATGCTTTTTCACATGATAACTCTTTAGCTTCACGAACTGGTCGAATCCATATCGACTGAGCGAATGTCCTTTCCCAGAATTTTTATGCCCAATCCAAGCCAGGCTCTGACGACGCAGTAACACAAGTACAGTCGTTAACATCCAGCGACAAAAATCATACAGAGCTGAATCATAACTCACAGCATCCGGGTAATCACATCGATTGACGAACACTGTCCCTGCATCGATCTGTTTCACCAGTCTTCTGCCAGCCGCCTCATCCTTTGTCCACACACTCGCAGTCAATCCCCATTCACTGTCGTTCATCATCCGTACCGCTTCCTCGTCCCCGCTCACTCTCATGATAGGAATCACGGGTCCAAACGTCTCGTCACGCATAACATCCATTTCATGCGTCACATCTACCAACACCTCCGGTCTCACATACCCAGCGCCCAGCGCTTCGCCCGAATGGAACATATCTTGAGGGGTCAGCGAGCGCGCGCCTTTGGATAGTGCATCGGCAATCTGGGCCCGGATGCGTTGCGCAGATGCAGCGGATACAACGGGACCGAGGGTCGTGTCTGGTTTACGAGGGTCATCGAGGATGTACCGCTTGATGACATCGACAATTGATGAGACGACAGTGTCGTACACATCTGTATGGACGTACACCCGCTCAATAGCGCAGCAACTCTGTCCGCTGTTGAATATCGCACCATCCACGATCTGCTCAGCTACCCACGCCGGATCGACGTCGTACCTCACATACGCCGGATCGTTCCCACCAAGTTCTAGCGAAAATGTCTTAAACCCGGGATGACCTCTGCTCGGTGTGAATGACGCAGACACACGAGCGACAGAAACACCTGCGGTGAATGAGCCTGTGAATACTGTGTGCGGCACAAGTGGGTGCCCAATGATATTCGCAATGAAGTCAGGGTCTGCGGAGTGGATAGGCTGGACGAGAGCTGGTGGAAATCCACTGGACACAAGGAGAGAGATAATGGTCGATGGGATGGTGGGAATTTGAGGGGACGGTTTGAGGAGGAGGGCGTTACCTGATAAGAGGGCTGGGACAAGTGAGTTGACGAGGATCAAGTATGGGTAGTTCCATGCGAATATAACAAGGACAATCCCCAGAGCCGTTTTCTCAATCCATAAATCTAATCCTTCCTCATCGTTGTTGGGTTCTCGGTGTGGATCAAGAACAGTGTATGCAACGCTCACAAGAAATCTGCCTCTCTTTACAGCAGTGCGGATTTCGCCTGCTGTATATCTCACAGGTCGTCCCATTTGCTCTGTTAGCTCTAGCCCTAGTTCATCAGCTTTTGCTTCGAGAGAATCGAGGAAATTAGTGAGGAGTGTAATGCGCTGTGCGAGTGATGTCATCCTGGAGAAGGAAAGGTAAGCGGAGTGAGCAGACTCAAGAATCGTGGTGGCGTTGGCATTGGTGGTGGAGGGTGTCGTATGGATTGGCTGGGATGTGATGGGAGAGATCGTTGTTAGCATTGGTGTGCTCATGGTCATGGTGGTGTGAGATTAGAATATCAGATCAACCAGACACTAGCTACCAGTCACTGTTTGTTTTATCTAATCTTGTCAATCCCTGTTGAAATATTCAATATTGTACTCATAATACCTGGATTATATCTTCCACATCTCTGGTACACTTACCCCCTGGTGTGACCAGTAGCTACCTTACCTGAGCTGTCCTCGGCCCTTTGACTCCATCCAATCAGCTCTCTGATACCCCCAACTCCATATGCCCCCCTTATATCCGTCCTGTCGGGCTCAAGTGCCACACAAACACCTTCCGCAACATGCTCAACATGGATTGGCGGTGTTATAAGCCCGTCGGCCATAGACTCTAATGGAGATGTCTCAATCTTCCAGTTACTTCGGGTCGGATCGGAGGAACCGGTTGTCAAAGATGATAATGTTGGGCGAAAAGCCTCGCCTAGACTTCGCAAGAGACTTGAGGGCGTTGGAATGATAGATGGAACTTGAGAATGGAGAGTGGCTGAGAGGTCGATGAGTGCTGCTAGTGGTGAGAGCATTGGTCGGAGATGCGCATGATATACCAATCCTGGTATACAAATCGCATCATAATACCATGCAGAAGGTAAACAGTCTACTCACCAGGCCTGATGAACACGGGTCTGAATTGTGCCTTCTGAGAGAGCAAACACTCAAGCTGGATCTCTGCATCACGCTTTGACTCAATATATCCGGCAGGCACAAATGGCCTCAATATGTCCTCTGCAGAAATATACACGAACGGTTGGGTTATCTGAGTCTCGCTTAAGGACGAAGACTTCATCCAGGTCTCACAGACGCGTAAAGCTAGACAACCACATTCTCTCAGCAGGGGGGTTTCTGAAGTGCATAAAGCGAGAGAATTACTTACCCGTATCCCTATTCATCGCTTCATACGTTTTATCCTTCGCGTCTTCATCCAAAGGGTGCTTCGTTCTGATCCCTAAAAACGTACCAAGCAACCCGGCTACATCACCCTGCCTGAGCGCTTCCTTGTACATCGCACCCTCAAACAATGTTCCTATTGCATGCACAACACCATGTACGTTGCCCAACAGGTGCGAATAAGTTTCCGGCTGGAGTGCATCGCCTCGTTGCCAGTCGACCTGAGCGAGAATGGAAGTTATTGAAGATTGATATTGGTAGTAGAATTTGAAGTGTACCCGGGATGTCCATGCTGGTGAATGACCTTTAGGTGTCGTGTAAGGGCGGCCAGACGAACTGACAGAAGTGACAATACATGATACCGGCCTTCGCACAGTCAAGAAGTGAGATATACCTGACACTAGTCACCTGAAACCCTTTTGCAAGCGCAGCTTTACAAATAGCTGAACCTAGTCAAATTCTTGTCAAGTCAACCAGCCCACAAATTGTTCATCATCCAATAATTTACCTATAAAACCATTGCCGCCCACTACGAGAATACGACGGGAAGCCATCAACGAACTGTTTCTTCAGTGAAGGTCAATGCCTAGTTGGAGGTGGCATAACCAAAATACCAGAATGCGGCAATCTGATTACATAATCACTCTGCACACAGTCGTTTTCATCCTGGCAATCCATACTGAACAGTGATAGGTATAATTTAAAAGAAATGATATTGAGCACGACCAAAAGCAATTGCCCATCAATTTACATACGTAGCTAGCTAGTAGAAAAAACCTGGATGGGACCGATGCACTGCGTGCTAACTAACAAGAAAACAAAAACCCAGAGAGAAGAAAGCAGATCGCAGATCAGTGATAGCGCCGGTGAGCCATCGAGGCACCCCAGAAGAGCGTTCTACAGGCATAAAAGGAATGTCGTCAACCAGTGTCGTGATATTCGTATCTTGTGCTGTAGAAGGCGAGACAGAGAGAGAAGGGAGAGAGGAAAGAAAATTATGGTAGATCGTGCAGAAAATTTAGACGAACTTCCATGTGACTAGAAGAGAAGATCAACACGGAAGGAAACGAACAAGATGAACAAAGGCATACTAGGAAGGATACCTTTCTCTTCTTTGCCGATGGCCCTGAACGCTGCACGGGATAGGTCAAGCGAGTTTTTGTTCTTGCATGTGGGGCACGCGTCTTCAACGGTAGCTGTAACGGTTTGGCCGTTATCAGTATTGGTAATGAGCACCTTGCGGCCACAGTATTGTGACTTCTTGTTGAGATCGCCGTAGAAGCGATGGTCTATGAAAAATTCGGACTGACATGAGGAACAGTAAGCATGGAAGCATTCAATACAAATACCCATAGCAACAATGAAGTCCGAATCACTGCGCTTGTTACCACAAGCGCCGGCAACACCATTTTGGTCGTAGAACGTTGCTCTGAATAGTGATGAATGAAATGAGAACACCAGTCACTTGATAGGAAAGCCCAGAGACTCACTGCCCGCCCTCGAAGACCTGAGATGAACCGGAAGAGCTGGAGCCCGAAGTTGGAGTGGGCGTGGGAGAAGTCGTCTTGATGGGAGTGGACGAGGGTTTCAAGGTAGAAGATCGAGTGGACGTGACACTTGAAGGAGACTGGGTGGGAGCCTTGGTATTGGTCGGGGCGGGCTCGTCATCTTCATCGTCATCGCCGCAATCATCGACATCATCATCTTCGTCATCCATACCGGAATCATGGCTATCTTCATCATCGCAGTCATCACCGTCATCTTCGGGAACAGTGGAAGTAGGTGTGGGCGCTGGGCGGCTGGATGTTGAACTGACGACCGAGGGGATACAATAAGGCTTCCTAGCCTTCTGGAGAGAAGAGTTGGCCTGAGAAATGAGGTTGAAATTCTTCAATATCCGAGTACAGAAAAGAAAGAAAGAAACGCACAAGCATTGGATGACAACAGTCAGTAAAGAACTGAGTGTTATGTTTCTTATGGCATCCAATAGCAAGATAACGAGTGTGATACTGATCATAGGGCTGAGAAGAGATTAACATTAGAGCTAAGACCTTTCAGAAGAATAGATTGAAATGGTTGAGAACCTCAAGAACTTTAGGGAGCCAGCCAACGGGTGGGGTGGAGCGAGTGGTGATGGGGGCAGCAGATACAGCGAGAACAGAGGAAAGCACGAGGGCAATAATTGGGGTGTACATAGTAAATAAAGAATGTGCGTTGAAGGGAAAGTGGATGAGAGGAACGATGAAAGAAGGGGAAGAATGGAATTTTTCATGTCACCCTTCAGCCGCCTACATATGTATCCTCTTTATCGTGGCTGTGTTTCAACCACGCCCGCTGTTGTGGCTGTGCCTGTCTCCTCCCACTCGTCCAGAATCATGAGTGAGCCCGTATTCAGCCAATTTCATCCTCCTGCTTATATTTCTATACAGCCGATTATACACATAATCCATTTGCCTCGTCGCATTCACTAGATCATAATCCTTTCGATGACCCGCAACCATCTCACGACCAGCGCATTGCCAACATTCAGCAACGCGAAAATGAGCTTGCCAGGCGAGAAGCCGAACTCAACCAGCGCGCAGACCACATTCGCAAGGTACATTTACATAATTTTCAAAAGTATATACACTTCTGGTTCACCTCCTTATTCAGCATGGCAGAAATAACTGGCCCTTCTGTACGTCTCATCTTCTATAATAAAGCCAAATTACTCACCACTACTGCAGTCTTTCCCCTCATTTTTCATTCCATCAAAGATGAAATTCCAGAGGCATCGCGGCCGCTCATGACACATCTTTATCAGCTTGTATGTGCTCAAATCTCCATTTATTGCCGAGATTGATTCGTTTGCCACATCAAGTGGCTCATCCTTCTGGGCACACTCATCATCAACTTTGTGGCTTGTCTATTCGTTCTCCTGGCAGGATCACCAGACGGCGGTCATGATTTGGGTGCAAGCATAGGGTTTTTCTTTTCTTTCTATTCCTTTCGAGTACCTTCTCACCCATTACAGTTACCTCATATTCATTAGTGTTACTTCTTTTCTTCTCTGGTACAGGTATGCACCTTTCTTACACACGAACTTGCTAGTATTCTTTTCATCTCTCTTAATCCAGACCAATCTACAATGGTTACATGAAGGCATGTTTTTCAAATTCCAGCTTTACGCATGTGCTCAATTCCTGCCGTTTAGGAGCAATCACTATACTACTGTAACCTGTCTCCTTGAATCAGCTTCTTTGATTCCATCCTTACCTTATTCTAGACTTGTACTTCTTTTTCGGAGGTTTTCACTTGCTCTTTAGCTTCTACATGTTAGTCGATTTAGAAACTAGTACGTCAACTGTCACTAATGAACTTTTTAGGATAATTGGTATCCCAAGGCACGCCCTTTTGGACTTGATTTTTTGCGGATATCCCTGAGCTCTAGACAGCACCGGCTCTGCTGGTCTCATCCAGACCATCGGAATGTTCAACCGACATGCAATTGCAGCTAGTATCTTGTGCATCTTTGCCACTGTTGGCTGGACAATTCAAGGCGTTGGAAATGCTTACTATTACCGACAGGTTTTAACTTTTGAACCTTACTCTTGTCACTTGAGAGCATACTAACATCTCTTTGCAGATCTATGCCCATCACAATGCCGCTGGTCACAGCATTGAAAAGGCTCGTTCCTTATCATTCAACGTTATCAACAATTTATTGTCCCACTAACTTACCGCCATCAGGCTAAAGCCGAGCTAGCAACTCAGGGTGCAAAGTCGTATTTTAGTAGAGGTTGAAGGATTTTTTACAAGCTGACGCTTCCTGTTATATGTATATTTGCTTTTTCTGTGCATATGTGCATAAGTAACTTATGAGTACAGACAATATACTTCGGCATTCGGCACCTGCCACTGATCGATCGGACTTTGAAATGGTCAGATAAGCTAGCTGTGCTGGGTTTTCCACTTTCTTTACACCACCACCGTCAAACGTACGTCTCATTTCCTCCAAAGTCCCCTTTATGCTCTACATTTTCTTACCTGCTCTCTTCACCACAGTCAGAAAAGCCTTTTTTCTTCAAAAAAATATAAAAAATATCCTTTTTTTTAGATAGTCAGCGGTTGTTCGTGTCGTCTTTCTACCTCCCCCCTCACACCATTACTGATTGTCGCTCATCACATATTAGACGCAACAAGGAAAACCTCAAAAGCAGTAACGACTTCAATTATCAGAAAATACCTCAATGTCTGCATCTATTGCTCAACCTGAAACTGTTCCCCAAGTTCAGGCCAATGAGGCCACCTCTGGCGCTCCAGCCTCAGCTCCCCCTCCAGGCTCCGTTTCTGGCTCTCAGGCACCCTACAACCCCCCTGCTTCAACCACTGTTCCTTCCACTCCTTCTGCCTCTCTCTATGTTGGAGAACTTGATCCTAGTGTCACTGAGGCTATGCTATTTGGAATCTTCAACATGATTGGACCTGTGGCCAGGTGAATGTGACTCCCTCCTCAATCATCGTCTATTCTCATGACGCATTTCATTCAAGCATTCGTGTTTGTCGTGACGCTGTAACTCGTCGTTCTCTCGGGTATGCTTATGTAAATTACCTCAATGCCGCCGACGGTAGGTCGTTTTCGCCACAATTGTAGGCATATTCAGGGTTCTCATCATTTGTCAAAGGTGAGCATGCCTTGGAGCAACTCAATTACTCCTTGATCAAGGGCCGCGCTTGGTGAGTAACCCCGTCTGCTACCCCCTGACAATATTGAGAATCCGGTTTCATAGTCGTATCATGTGGTCTCAGCGAGATCCTGCTCTCCGCAAGACTGGTCAAGGCAATATTTTTATCAAGAATCTTGATGAGATGATTGACAATAAAGTCCGTGCCAAGTTGTATTTTTCAACGAGTCCCTGGTCTGACTGTACATCCAACAGGCCTTGCACGACACCTTCGCTGCATTTGGAAATGTTTTGTCGTGCAAAGTTGCTACTGATGAGCATGGCCGTTCCAGAGGCTACGGGTTTGTTCATTATGATAGTGCAGAAGCTGCAGAGAATGCCATCAAGGCTGTCAATGGCATGTTGTTGAACGATAAGAAAGTTTACGTCGGTCATCATATCTCTCGCAAGGTGAGCTTCAGATAATACTTATTCTATTGTATGATATGCTGACATCCTCATAGGAACGTCAATCCAAGCTCAACGAACAGAAGGCGCAATTCACCAACCTGTATATCAAGAATCTCGACACAGAGATGACGCAGGAAGAGTTCGAGAACCTTTTCTCAGACTTTGGTCCTATCACTTCGGCCAAACTCCAAGTAGATGAGGAAAGCAAAAGCAAAGGTTTTGGTTTTGTCAATTTTGAGAAGCATGAAGACGCGCAGAAAGCTGTCGAGGCGCTGCACGAAAGTGAGCATCGAGGCAAGAAGATGTACGTCTCTCGTGCTCAGAAGAAAGCTGAGCGTGAAGAGGAATTGCGCTCGGCGTACGAACAAGCGAAGATAGAGAAGCTCAGCAAATACCAGGGAATAAATTTATATATCAAGAACCTTGAGGATGATGTCGACGACGACAAGCTTCGCGGCGAGTTCGAACCATATGGTACTATAACGAGTTGCAAGGTTATGCGAGATGAGAAGGGAACTTCGAAAGGGTTTGGTTTCGTGTGTTTCTCTACTCCTGATGAAGCCACCAAGGCCATCGCAGAGATGAACAACAAGATGATTGGCTCCAAACCCCTGTATGTATCTCCCGCTCAGCTCCGAGACGCCCGCAGGCAGCAGCTTGAAAATCAGATTGCTCAGCGCAATCAGATCAGGATGCAGCAGGCAGCGGCAGCAGGAATACCTGGCGGCTACCCTCCTGGCCCGATGTATTACCCTCCTGGCCCTGGCGGGTTTCCTCCTCAAGGCCGTGTTGGGTACAACCAGCACAGGATACCCCCTCCTCGTCCTCGTTATCTCCCTAACAGCGGTCAGGTCGCAGGTCTCTTTCCTTATAATCAGGCGCCTACTTACCCGAATTACGGAGCTTACCCTTTCAAGCAAAACTCTCATGGTCCAGGCTCATCTCCTACTCTTCCCAACGCGCCTACAACCAGAGGTGTTGTTCCTACCACCAATGGTCCCTCAAGTCGTCCTCCCCCTCGTTCTACTCAGAACCAAGAGCAAGGTAACCGTAGCGATCAATCTCAAGAAGTTCCGCAACATGGAATCGCTCCTGAAGCTTTGAGCAAAGCACCTCCCATGGAACAGAAGCAAATGCTTGGCGAAGTCATTTACATGCGTATCGCCCCGTAAGTCATTTACATTACTATCCTGGTATTTATGGACTGACTTCAACTCTTCAGAACTCAACCTGAGCTTGCTGGCAAGATTACGGGTATGCTACTGGAGATGGATAATTCAGACTTGCTCCGTCTCCTCGAAGGACCCGATGGACTGAACAACAAGGTTAGAGAAGCCTTGGCCGTCCTTCACGACTTCAATAGCAAGGAGTAAATCTACCAGTAACTAGCTGTAACTGCTGATGTTGACGTATTATTTTCACTCTGGTTTGTTTCGGAATTCTCTTTCCATCCACTCCTTGCCTGTCTTGTACTATTACGGTCTTGATGTCGTCTCTTTCGTGACCAATGTTGCCTCTCATGCATGCCTTTCGATCCTATCGCATTAATACTGCGGGTGCCTAGTATGATGTTTTTCGGTTTGGTGTTGGTCCCCTGTTTCTTTCTTGTACTTCCAAAGAAACAGAGATGATTTTATGTGACCTGAAACATGCAAATACTATGCTTGCAAAGTCTCAAACCAGACCTGCACTACTATGGACTGGGCAAGCTGGCTAGCACATGACCTCCGAAAGGTCCTGTGGGCATACAGTAGTACTTATTCTGAGTAACCTCAATACACCGGTTTGATATCATGAACAAACACAGTACGCGTTGAATCTCCATGCCATCCTCTGTTACTACTTGCGCTCACCAGAAATCTCGAACCTGGGTCGATGACTAGATTCGATATCAATAACGATCACTCAGGTCTCAGAATGCCGGAAACACGAACGCAGCTGAGAGACATAGCCACCGTGGTGTCCTGGTATGATCTTGAACTGCAAACCACTTCTGGATTTCCAGTATCCGTCTGTTTCACCAGCATCTGCCACATTCCATAGCCGGAGATTATCATACGAGGCACTATGTTGAGATAATGTATGTAAGGGGTTCGTCATACGGGAGAAAGAGAACAGCCAGCACGGCGCACCTAGCGAGATGACGACCATCAGGAAAAGCAGCAACACAAGACACAACACCTGAGCTGCCTGGATTTTTCAGAGACTTCAATAGACGGGCCGATTGAGACGATAACCCGTATTGTCTCACATCCCAAACATCGACTGTGCCATTCCTGCGACCGGCGTAGACTTGGTTGCCATCCGCAGACCAGCATGCCTAGATAGACAGTGTAAGTTGAAAATATGACCAGCGAGATAGCTCAAAATTTACAGAAAGGCACCATGGGGGCGTTTTCTCGCTCATCCATAAACGACCAACTCCAGCGCCTGGGGTATGGGCTCTACGGTCCCATAATATGACCTGGCCATCAATATATGCTGTCATCAGTATGTCCGGTGAAAAGGCAGAGTATAATGTCTGATCTAGGAGAGGGGGTGCGTTCTTTGGAGGAGCTATTGGTCGAGGAGCTTGTTGGGAACGAAGTTTTGATTGACGTGAAGGTTCCGGCTCATCGTCAAAGAGTGGGTCGTAGGATGTATCTGATCTAGTGTCTGCGTCCAGATTTTCACCCTTTACGCTGTTGCTTTGGGTCGGTTGATGGTTGCGCGCTTCAGGATCAGAGACATAAGACGATTGTCGAGGTGTCTGGAGCGCGTTTTCGGGGCGTAGAGAGACTATGGCAAGTTGAGCGCCGTGGGAAAAGAAGTTTCGAATGGCCTGGCCCGTGTTGAGATCCCATAACTGAATATATAATTTAGCCAGAGAAACTAGCGGTGGTAAGTAGACTTACTATTGCATCCCCGTCCCATCCTCCACTGAAAAATGCTGCTTCATCATGATCGAGACATAAAGAGCACACTGGCTGGCCACGATGACCTGTATTAAAGATATGGAAGAGTCGTCCCGGTTCATGTCTTATGGTGAATAAGTTAATGGTGCCTTTCTGAAACAAATCTCTGAGGTCAAACAAAGGAAGAGGTTATTGAAATTATCATACATTTGTACCTGCCAGTGACCAAAGTGCATCTGGGTGCATGGCGAGACTGTATACAGGTAAGGAGCCTAGGTCCTCATCGGGAGAAGCAGTATCTCCCTTGATTCGCGAAGCGTTCTCCCACCAGGACCGAATCTGAACAGACTTCAGGATACCTTCAACGATCCCGGAATAATGTCTTTGAGGCGCAGTCAAAAGATTCTTTCCGTTGAGGGCAGGAAATAAGTCGTAATCGCGAATGTAACCGTCGTCTGAGCCTGTAATGAGATGTGTCATGCAGTGAGACGCTGCTAGAGCGTGGGTAGGGACTGGGTGGGGCAAAGCAGCTATTGCTTCAACTACGAATGACTTCGGGGCCTTCAACAATGAAAATGATAGCCCTTTCCGACGCATATGAGCCGGGGACAAGTAAATCTTTGACCTTGAGAGTTGAGTGGAGACGGCTGGGAAAATAAGACAAGTCGTAAGAAGAATGAAAGCTAGGCCTTACGTTTGATATCAGGCTGAGGAGATGGTCTTGTCGATGAAGGTTCAGACAACACTCGGTCAAGGTCCATTTCCAAGGTGGCTTCGAGTCCCAGGGTACCATCGTCTTCTAGTATGTTATCGGCCGGTCCTGATTCTGGCTGTCCTTCGTTGGCATTCGTATCATAAATTTCATTGTCATCGTCCGAATCTGACTCCTCAGAATCGTCTGACATAGAGTCCTGTACTAAGAAAGTTCATGAGAGTCGAGCTAGAACGAGATCAAAGCATCTTCCTAGTTCGCACATCTGCAGGTTCAGTGCCCTCGTCATCAGTCTGCTTGAGAGTAGATTCCAATTCAGGGAATATGTCGTCTTCATTGTCGTCGTCAAGTTGGTGGTCTTCTTCATCGTCCAGCTCCTCAGGTAACATGGTCGCAGTACTTTTTGCCAGTTGTAACTGACAAGAATGGGCTTACCAAATCAGGTATTTCCTCATGACCTCTACTTACTTTGCTCCAGGCTTACTCCATCTTACTACTAATACTAGACTTTCCAAATGGTTCTTGCTGATCTTGGCCGCAGACTGAATGCAGCACTTTCCTCTTTGAACCGTGCTCCAGTTGTCGATGAGAAGGCCTGTATACCTGTAACCATCTGGTTTCAGTTTCCTGATATTCGACTCAGGTCCTTGATGCAACCTTGAAGGAGATTACGGCTGCTCTCCTGGAATCAGATGTTAATGTCAAGCTTGTGGCCTCTTTACGGCAGAAAGTTAAGGGTAAAGTCAAGGTATCACTCGAATCTGGAGGGGATAAATCCAAGGACCTGAACCGGAAGAATATCATACAGAAAGTTAGTAGTCTAAGTTCACTCTCTCCCGCAATCTTCATCAATGTGTCGCCTTCTTTTAGGCTGTATTTGACGAGCTAGTTGCTCTGGTAGACCCTGGTGTAGAATCGTATAAACCCAAGAAGGGAATCAGCAATGTGATCATGGCTGTGGGCCTCCAGGTAAGTCACTCCGTGTTAGAGATATTATACTTCCTATCTTACTGGCTGTCTCATTAGGGAAATGGAAAGACTACAACCTGCACTAAACTTGCTGTACATTACCAGAAACGTGGATTTAGGTGTGCTATCGTCTGTGCAGATACCTTTCGAGCTGGTGCTTTTGATCAAACGCGGCAGTCTGCCACCAAGGCCAAAGTCGCATATTATGGTTCATATACTGAAACAGATCCTGTCTCCATCGCCGCGCAAGGTGTAGGGAAATTCAAGAAGGAAAGATTTGATGTCATTATTGTTGATACATCAGGAAGGCACAAGCAAGAGTCTGAACTATTCCAAGAGATGGTACAAATAGGTGATGCCGTTCACCCCAATATGACAGTTTTGATATTGGATGCCAGCATTGGTGTGTTTCAATATCACATTTTTTTCTTTGCCATAATCAAACTCATGCATCGATAGGTCAGGCTGCCGAAGCTCAGAGCCGCGCTTTCAAAGAAAGCGCCAATTTTGGTGCCATAATCGTTACCAAAATGGATGGTCATGCTAAAGGAGGAGGTGCAATATCGGCGTGCGTTTGATCCCTTTCTACTTTTTATCCCATACTAATCAGCCAATTTTCAGTGTTGCTGCGACAAAAACACCAATCATATTTCTTGGTGTTGGGGAGCATTTGCACGATCTGGATCGTTTCTCACCGCAGCCATTCATTTCCAAGCTGTTAGGTCTTGGAGATATTCAAGGGCTGATGGAGCACATGCAGGACCTTGCAACACAGAATCCAGAAAAGCAAAAGGATATGGTCAAGAAATTGGAGGAGGGCAAGCTAAGCATACGGGACTGGAGGGAGCAAATACAGAATGTGATGAATATGTCGCAGTTATCCTGTTTTTTTTCTTGCCATTATCTCACCACTTTCGATTTCACAGGGGTCCTATCAGCAAGATAGCGTCTATGATCCCTGGCTTGCCTGCAGATCTACTACAAGGATCAGACGACGATGGCACCCAGAGAATGAAACGCATGCTATTCATCACTGATAGTATGACTGCCGCTGAACTGGACTCCGACGGTTCTCCTTTTATGAATTTTAGCAAAGATGGCAAGCCGATTAGCCTAACATGGAAAGTTGTTCGTGTTGCCAAAGGCAGCGGTACAAGCGTTCGGGAAGTGGAGGAATTGCTTTGCCAGTACAGAATGATGGCGAACATGGCTAAGCAAGCAGGTGGAAAGAATGGATGGTAACGAAAGACTTTCTCGTATATACCCACAACTGATATTATTTGAGTAGGCTGTCTGCTATGCAAAAAATGCAAGCAGCAGCTGGTGGGAAAGGAAGGGGTGCCAATGGGATGCCTACATCCGCTCAGATACAGGCGATGCAGGTACGTTTTCTCACAAAAGCACGAGTGAATAGCTTTGTCAGCTGCTCTTCAGCGTGCATTGCCTCCTGGTATGCTCCAGCAGATGCAACGTCAGATGCGTAGTGGTGGTATGCAAGAGATGATGAAGGCCATGATGGTAAGAGACTCCTATCAGAATCATTTTGGTAGCACTGGATAACTCACAATCTTCACAAAAATAGCAGGGTCAAGGAGGCGACCAGATGGATCTAGAAGAAATGCAGCGTATGTAGCCATCCCCACCATCTGTCGATCTCATTAACTTGACCGGATGAAACAGGTATGATGGCCTCTATGGGCAACGGTCTAGGAGGACTCAGTGGCCTGGCAGGTGCGGGCGGGATGCCTAACATAGCGAATATGATGAAAATGATGGGTCTCGGTGGTTAAAACGTTAACTACGGGATACCATCTCATGTCATTTCTTGTAAATTCAATGGGATGTCCAACTTGATTGTCCTGCTCTAAACAGTTCAATTCTGCAGCAATATAGTCACTGCGTGCACAGACAAATAGGTCTATGAACGCACTTGATGATTCGGCGGGTGATGATCAATCACATTCCGAAAGGACTACCGCTGATAGGATAGCAGGAAGAAATGCAGAATCCATTACCAAGGTTATTTTGGGTGCAGAAACTGACGCAGAAGAACAGGCTGCCAAAAGCTTGGAACCATCTCTATTCAATAACAGCAAGTTGTGAATCCCGGCTGATGAGATGAGTAAACGACAATCTTCCAGACTGACGAGAAATCATTTGTTCGAGCTAATATTAGCGACCGCTTTGAGGTTTGTATGATGTCGAATTGAAAGCCCCCAGTTATGCCATAGAGTGCGATGACCGCGTCACTGAGATATTTCTTGAATGACAATGAAGTTAACGGCGCTGGATGGCATATTGACAGGAGAAGATAATGGTGGAGGACAGGCATGATTTTTTGGAGTAGTAGCTGGCAGAGCACTGATCAATCGATCGATCACAGATCATTTATCATTTATCATTTATCATTTATCACAAAGTCACTAGTCACTCGCCGGCCTGTGGTATATCATTCCTATACTCAGCAGTACCACAGTTCAATGACTACTTGTCGTCTCAACCCTGGAGGTTCACACATTAATCTCATTCTTGCCCAGTGTTCATCCAGTTCACATACTTATCACTTGCTGGGCTTGGTTGACACATCTTTATTTCGGATGCACTCAACCTTCCTGGCTTGGATCCCCTGTCTTCTTCTACTGATTCTGACGCCAGTGGTGATAGTCTCAAGATGTATGTCACGTAGGCAAATTAGTCTTGATTCTCTGTCATAACAGGAATAGAAACAGTGGATACCCATGCAGGAGCCATTCGAGTCACTTGCTGTGCGACATCAATGAAACTGTGCGATAAAATATTGTCCGAGCTCATGTCTCTCTCCCTTTCTCCCTGGTGCTGTGTACGCCATGGTTGACATCGATGCTTGATCTCAAGTATAGCGATACCACTTCGGTACTAACAGACTTTCATGGTGCTATGGCTCATCTACTCCGCATAGTGCTGTTTCGACTAAATCACTACACGCCGCTAGCTGAGAACTTCCGATGCACAATCGCTGTTCTCGGATCCTGTCTATAATGTCATGGTTCTCGAACACTTGAAGCACTGGTATGTCTGACGGTTATAAGCCTCTGTTGTGCTAGTCGTAACTCAAGCAAAATACCCATTCCGCCCTTAGACTCAGAGCTCCGGCAAGTACTGAGACAACATACCTGGACGCGGTGATCCTTCTCGTGGAAAGTTTAAAGTTAAGAAACGCCACCTATTGTAACCCACTTCAATGGCTCAAAGACGATCTCGCAACCCGCTGGCCTGCCTTGGCTGTAGGCAGAGAAAGGTTCGAGTAAGTAAATTCCTATTGTTTTGTCGAGTTCGCATTGACGTACTCTGCTTATCGTCTAGTGCGTTACGTCTTCAGCTGATCAACCATGCCAAAGATGCGTCCACCGTGGCTACCAGTGCGACTACGTCACAGTACCCGACCATATTCAAAGTACACCTAGTCACTCTGATGAACCTGTCTCATTGTACTCCCCTTATTCCTCCGGCCAATCAACACCCGCAGTGCATAATCTATCTTTGCATCTTGCCTGCTATAACTGCATGATGACTAGACTTTCGGTAAGCGTGAACATAATGGCACTGCACACTATGATACATGCTCACAGTACATTCGGACAGTGTGATGGACAAATGCCCTGCGGCAACTGCCGAATGACAGGGTATACATGCAACCCCCCTGATCCAACTCTGTTACATAGCCAAGGGCTTAACCCTTCCATGGCAGATCAAGCTCTTAGCCAACATTCTTTGGCTCAGTTCACCACTGCCTATCACGGTCGCGGCATACAAAATCCTTGTGATCCATCTTCAACTGCTACTAGAGCTCAACTCCCCAACATCAACTACTCATACCCGGCATATAATCATCATACCTTGAGAGACACCGTAGGAGAGCAGGGGTCACCTGCAGACTTGTATTACTATCAATACTCAAAGTGAACTCAGCGAGTTTACATCCACTGACAACTCTGCCGAGTTGTCATCATCAAGCTTGGGCTGGCGCAGGAAGGCAATTAGCAAAGTTATCCCTCAACTTGACTACGGAAGGATCTAAATGCTTATGATCCATGACACTAAACCATAGAACATCCTGTTCGGCCTCGAGACCTTACTTCACTTTGGACTCAACAATGATCTTTTAATCCTATTTTTATAGTCCTGATTATTTATCTACTTCATACCGCACACAGTATGTAGTTCAGATAAAATGAAGTAGAACTAGAAAGTTATGACTATTTATTGCTATTAGAGCTCACAACGTGTTTTTCACCAACAATGTATTTTCTTGACGCCCATAGTTACACTACTCGATTTCATTTTGTAACAAAATCATCCCGTATCGCCTGCACGTATCAGTCAACATTCCACATCCACAACCTACTTGCGCATGTACAATAAAAAAACAACTGTGCCGTGTTTCAATGACGGACTGCAGTCATCTTGGGTCAATTATCACGAAGGGTAGAGCAGTGCTCAGCATTCGACATTATCTAATATTGATACTCCGAAGGGATAGGAAGCATGATCAGGACTCAATGTCCCCATGTCAAATGAACCACTGCGACTATGTGTAGACGTTCCAAGATGCCCGAGTGCATCGTATAGACTGCATCATACGGAAAGGTGACGTGATCTCACTGTAACGAAAAGAGCTCTCTTAATTTGGTGGAGTGATTAGGTACAGTATGATGATGATTAAATATCAATCGTTACACTGAGCTTTCCTCCATCTTTTTCGCTGCTCAGAAGCCGACGATTGATTTTTAAATAAGAAGGATGAGGTGTGCTTGTCTGCCCCTGTCTTCTTAGAATAGCTTGCAGTGCCGATGAAGACAACCTACAAAGCGCACTGGTCAATTCACCATGGCAAATCAATTGCATGGAAACAAACACTCCACAACCCCCATATACCAACGATTAGAAATCCAATAAAGAAGATCGATGTCAAAGCACCAACTCGTCTATTATTG
The DNA here is from genome assembly GCA_900068985.1 of Pterula multifida. Lineage (NCBI taxonomy): Eukaryota > Fungi > Basidiomycota > Agaricomycetes > Agaricales > Pterulaceae > Pterula > Pterula multifida. The sequence continues at coordinate 19,655 of CEMT01386937.1, forward strand.
GAGGCTAGAAAGCTCGACAACAGGGCGGTGATGGAGACGGTGAGCAACAGCGGGTGATAGGAGGAAGTGCTAGACACGGCCAACGCTGGAACTGGAGAGGTAGAAGGAACCTGTACAGGCGGGAATAAGTCCAGTAAAAATAGATTGCAGGTAAGTTACGGACGTTCAATACCAGTGAGATCGCAATTGTTAGAAGCCAAATACCAAAATGAAGAGCAAGAAAGTTCTCAAGAGATGTAAGGGAAGTTCGTGCATCTGAAGAGGAGACCTCCGAGAGAAATAGCAGAAACCGAGGAAAGCATACAAGAGCCATAGAGAACACAAGGAGGCTAGGGTGTGTGTGAGAGGGGGCAATGATTCTCAAACTCCAGCGTACATAAATGCGGACGCATATGCCCAGTAATTAATGGAGTAATCTTCGGGTTCACGGGACTCGTAAGAGCTTTGGGGGGGAGTAGGAGGGTAAATATGCGCAGGTGCTGCAGACAGTGCAGAGGTCATGGTGATGTGGAACACTAGGAACAGGCGGGTCACATGTCTTCATGGAACTTCTTGCAGGTTACAGACAGGTCAGTTCCTTCGGAGATGACGAAGAATACAGCGGTGAGGAAGAAGTGGAGTATGTAACTTTGGACCTTGGTTCTATTGAGCCAACTCTCTTGCCCTCCTCAACTGCCTATCGCTTGCTTGTGATAATATCTTCTGCTTTCATCTTTTCTTACCGTCTTATTCTGGATTTAGGGTCTTGATACACCGAACCCATATCTCCAATTGTCTGGAACTGTCTTCAAAGGCCATAATGATAGCCTCTTGGGAACTGAAATGCTCTTCACAGAGTCCACTGGTGTGCATCTAATCCTTTCGTGCCGCATTCATTTGCTTGATCTTATCATACAGAGCACCGTGATCGGAACAAAAGGGCGGTACAACATGTTGCCAATACACAGAGACGCATACAGTTTAAGCAAGTTGAGCTAGTTCCTAAGTCCACAGAACGAGATGGTCAAGAGGAGATAACAGCCTCCAGTTTGTCCTCCAAACGGAATGTAGCCAGCTATGGCATCGATCAATTGACAGGACGAACAGCAGACCTAGATCCTTTGGGCAGACGTAGCAGAGGTTCCGAAGACGCAGATGAGGACGTTCTTGGGATGGGAGACGATTTGGAAAGTGATCATCAGAGTATGCAGGAAAATCGACGAAACCCTAGCAATCCGGTTTCAAGCGGGAGTCGCAAACGGGCAAGGAAAGGGCGGAATTCAGATGTAGGATAATGTGACGATGAATGGTCGTATACTTTTGCATACCGTTTAAGGCAGAATCATGTCTGTTTTCTCTGTCCGTACTTACGATCCACCAGTTCGCAAGTGCACTTGTATACTGAATTCCCATATTGCCAATCAGCCTCAGCCCACAGCCAAGCATGGGACAAGCGGCCCAGCCATTGGATCATATGACCGCGACTGATTCACTTTCCCTTCTTCCGGTAATACTGTAAGGGCTGGCCATTTCACAGCAAACGATTGAAATTACGGCTGCATTGCTAAGATTTGTCTCTCGACCAGCAGTTAAGAGGTATCTAATTCGTCAAGTTCAGCGGATTCCAACCACAGGACGCAGCTGCTATGCCCAGGGTCTCTCTTCCATCGTTACCTGTATCTGCAATCTTTGCCCTGGCCAAACCCTCAGGGCCGACATCCATGTCTGTTATCAACGACATCAAGATTCTCTGTACTCGCTCGAGAATTTTCTTAACAAAGGACCAGTTAGCGCGGGCAGAAAAGGAAAAGGTCAAACGAAAGAAAAAGTCTAGGGATATCATCAAAATCGGACAAGGTGGGACCCTGGATCCGTTAGCAGATGGTGTGCTAGGTACGCGTTGACCTCTATATTATATTAGACACACAAATGTCTATCCCTTAGTTATTGGAATCAACAGAGGCACAAAACGGTTAAGCGAATTTTTGGACTGCACCAAGGTCAGTAATTGCAGCTACACTTTCTTAGCCCTATCAATGTGCGGTCAGGAATACTATACGACGTGTTTGCTTGGCTGTGAGACGGATTCTTACGACAGTCAAGGTGCATGCGTACGTCTAGCCCCTTGGAAGCATGTTACCTGTGAACAAGTGGAGGGCCAACTTGAAAAGTTTAGAGGAACAATCAAACAGGCATGTTTTCGCTCTTCCTCTCTGACATGTTACTTATAACAATGATCTTTTCGTGCAGACACCCCCAATGTACGTGTCAGATTCTAGTTCGACCTGCTTCCGTATTCTATGAGTTTCCAGATTTTCAGCGCTGAAAATGGATGGTCGCCCGCTGTATGAGTATGCCCGCAGGGGTATCCCATTACCCAGGCCTGTTGAGCCACGAGAAGTCACAGTGCATTCTTTAGAAATTGTAGAATGGAAGGGAGGGGATCATTCTTTCCGGTGGCCAGAGAAGCAATTTACTGACGAGGAGAAGAAGGCCATGGAACAAGCTCTGGAAATCATCGAACCAAACATGTCCATCAAGGACGAGCCGGAGAATGAGGATACCTCGTATCAAGCACCTACTGCCTTCGTCCTGAAGATGGCGGTCTCAGGAGGAACTTATGTTCGGTCTCTTGTACATGACCTTGCTCGTGCAGTTGGTTCAGCTGGACATGTTGTCACCTTGACACGGTCCCGACAAGGTCGTTTCACCCTAGAGAAAAACAACATCGATGCTGAGAGCCACGACTGTGTACCTTGGGATGTATTGGAGCGTGCTTGTAAGGATCCAGGACCAGTCGATGAGGACGGCTGGACGGAATGGGAACGAGAAGTTATAAAACGACTGGAAATCGTTTCTAATGCATAGAATGATTTGGTCGGTGGTGTCCCTTCAATGACCTGGCTTGCTCTCACGAAGAAATTTTCTTCTCAGGTGCTTATGAACGGTTTATTATAACTCTAGCAAGTGTAGCAAATAGAGTAGTGATCTCCTTGTCTTCCTGCGCTTATTCTCCATTTGTTCCCGCTAACCATGATTCCGCGTGGATGCCGTGGTCATACCACCATAAACTGAGCATCGGATCAACTTCGACCTGCCACCTCACCAGCAGCTCCTCAGGGTCCTCCCAAAAGATAACGGTGACCTTTTCCCGTTCGAACGCTGCAATTATCGTGGATTACAATAAGTTATGCATATATGTATTTGTGTTGCACTGCATGTATGACCACGTCCAAGCACTTGAAGTTGTTGTAGTAGAATATTACTTCATACTTCTGGAAATTCCGTGTACATTTCCGATAGCAACCTGATGACATCCGGGGAAGGACTGACTCGGAGAGTAAAGAGTTGATTCTTGAGCTTGAACGTTGAATCTGGGGCATTTGATTAGCGCCCACATCGCAAGTCGGGACATATAAGCGATCACCGCTGCCTTGTGCTACCCGTTTGCCTTCTCCATCTACTCAAAGTCGGGGCACTTGCCTGACGACTACTATGTCTCCTAGACCAACTCAGGGCCTTCAACGCTTGATCGCGACATCGCGGTCGTCCCTCTATCGCCGGTTCACTCACAGTGCGTAAAGTTCACACATTTTACTCAACCCTTGTTACTCAACGTTGTTACAGATCGTTCTTGCTTACACTCTACAGCGTTTCTTAGCCAACAGGACAGATTAAAGGAGGAGAAGGAGCTAGGTTGGGCACATTTCTACTCACATCCTCAAAAATTACTTACCTCTTTGTAAACGAAGGAATTCCCTATTCCTCCTTGATTGTTGGCGTACCACGTGAAATTTATCCAGACGAGAAACGTGTGGCTTTGACACCAGCAAATGCAGCTCTTCTGAAAAAGAAAGGGCAAGCAGTCTCTTCACTCTCTCTGCGTACTACCTGTCTGAATGGGTTCGTTAAGATTCAACAAGATACTGATAGAAAGCAAAGCCGGCAGCTTAGCACAGTACCTAGATGAACAGTATGCTGTTGCTGGTGCAACTTTGGTGTCTCGCGAAGAATTATTCGCGAACGCGGACATTACGTTGAAAGTCCGGCCACCTCAAATCAATGAAATTGAACATCTCAAAAGAGGAAGCTCGCTGATATCGTTCCTCTACCCTACGCAAAATAAAGTCCTTGTGGAAAGCTTGGCCGCAAGGGGCGCGACCGCCTTTGCAATGGACATGATACCTCGTATCTCCAGAGCTCGTTTGTCAATTTCTTCTGTTACCAAACGAATGTTGAATACTTAGGTCAATTATGTCTGCAGAGGTATTCGATGCCCTGAGGTGAGCTTACGTTTAACTCGTCAAATCTGCTGCAAACAATAGTTCTAGCTCGATGGCAAATATTGCCGGTTATAAAGCCGTGTTGGAGGCATCCAATCATTTCGGCCGATTTTTGTCTGGTCAGGTTACGGCGGCAGGGTGCGCTTCTTGGCTTGATGATTAATTCGAAGGCTGATCTTTCTCATACAGCAAGGTAATTGGATTGATGTACAGCCTCATCAATCGCTCATCTCTTTCAGATACCTCCTGGTAAAGTTCTTGTCATTGGTGCTGGTGTAGCCGGTCTCAGCGCCATCTCTACTGTTCGTGGCCCATTCTTTCAGATGCCCACTCATTCATTTTCTTACCCATCTTGTAATAGGCGAGACGGCTTGGCGCAATCGTTCGTGGTTTTGATACTCGGCCTGCGACTCGTGAACAGGTAGAATCACTCGGGGCAGAATTTTTGGAGGTCTCTGTGAAGGGTACGTCTATTGTAGTGATCTACATGCTGTACTAACGAACTTCTCAGAGTCGGGAGAGGGCGGAGGAGGATATGCTAAAACCATGTCCAAGGAATTCATCGAAGCGGAAATGGCTCTTTTCATGGAACAATGCAGGGATGTCGATGTCATAATTACAACGGTACTGCAGTCAAAGCTGAACTTGAATTGTTTTACTGAGTTATTACTCAGGCACTCATTCCCGGAAAACCTGCTCCTAAATTGATAACGAACGAGGTGAATTCTTGGTATTCAGTGTTGAACTGCAAGACTCAAGGTTTATTACGAAGATGGTTGCTGCAATGAAACAAGGTTCCATAATTGTCGATTTAGCTGCCGAGGCTGGCGGAAATTGTGAAGCTACTCGCCCTGGAGGATTGCATGTCCATCGTGGGGTTACCATCATAGGTTGGTATCTGAGCACCGCGCCTCTACACAGTACTCAGTTTTGCTTGTAGGCTACACAGACCTGCCATCTCGTCTGCCAACCCAGAGTTCTACCCTATACTCCAACAATATCACTAAGTTCCTCTTATCGTACGTGGTTTGAGCATTTCTATCACATGCTGCTAATGTTATGCGGACCAGAGTTGGTGATGGTAGCAAGTACAACATCAATCTAGAGGATGAAGTAGTTCGTGGATCAATCATTGTACACAACGGGACTATAATGGCACCAGTACCAAGAATTATGCCTGCCCCTGCTGTTCCTCCCAGCACACCATCAAAAGCTGAGGAGAAGGCACAGACCCTAGCAATTACCCCGTGGCAGAAGGCAACCAGAGAAGTTGCGCTCTTGACTGCTGGAATGGGGGGTGTTGTTGCACTCGGGAAGGCCACCGGTGTGGCTTTCATGGACAACACATTCACATTCGGTCTGGCGGGTTTGATTGGGTATATTCATATTCTATCTGAAAGAACATGTACCGTTGCTGATTTCAGTCAAGCTACCGTGTCGTGTGGGGTGTTACTCCCGCTCTTCACTCACCGTTAATGTCGGTGACGAATGCTATCTCGGGTAAGATTAGTGTTTCCCTGTATCCTATCGAGATTGCTGATAGTTTCTGCCTCATACTAATCAGGTACGGTGGGTGTAGGTGGTCTTTTTGGTAGGTTAGAGGTATTCCAGTTCCTACTCAGTTCTAATTTGTAAATCAGTCATGGGTGGGGGGTACTTGCCTGGAACCATTCCCCAAACTCTGGGAGCTATTTCTGTCCTTCTCGCCAGTATCAACATTGCCGGTGGATTTGTTATCACAAAGCGCATGCTAGACATGTTCAAAAGTCTGTGATCTCTGATATTTTATAGGTTCTTTTTGATTCATCTGTATGCAACAAAGGGCCCACTGATCCACCAGAATACCCCTACTTGTATGCTATTCCTGGTGTAGTTTTCACCGGCGGTTTCCTAGCCGCTGTCAGCACTGGGACCGCAGGTCTAGTTCAAGCTGGTTACTTGACTAGCAGTCTCCTATGCATTGGTAAGTCACGTATTAACCTTTGGTCCATCACATTGATCATATTTCCCAGGTTCTTTGTCCGGTCTCGCCTCACAGGTAACAGCTAGACAGGGCAATATCCTTGGAATCCTAGGTGTCGGATCCGGAATCTTAGCTTCCTTGGCCGCTGTTGGCTTCCCAGAAGCTGTCTTGATTCAATTCTCTGGTCTTGCTGCCATTGGTGGTATTATCGGTACTATTATCGGCCGCAGAATCACAGCAACTGAGCTCCCGCAGATGGTTGCTGCTCTGCACTCCGTGGTCGGCCTCGCTGCTGTCCTGACAAGCATCGGAAGTGTTCTGAGTGACCCTTCCCATGTTTCTATGCTTCATTTGATTACTGCTTATCTCGGTGTTGTAATTGGTAAGTGTAGACTAGCAGCTATACAAACCTATCTATCTAAGTCTATTCCAGGCGGTATTACGTTCACAGGCAGTATCGTTGCGTTTTTGAAGTTGGCTGGCCGCATGACTTCTAGACCACTAGTTCTCCCTGGAAAACATCTAGTAAACACTGGATTACTTGGTGCCAATATAGCAACGATGGCCGGATTTATCGCAGCTGCCCCAGCTGCCCCAATAGTGGCCGCTGGTTACCTCTCTGCAAGTACTCTTCTGAGCTTTGCCAAGGGCTTCACAACTACAGCAGCGATTGGCGGTGCTGATATGCGTAAGTTTGTTCATTGATCACAGGAACAGATCATATCCCTTAGTCTTCTTTTACAGCTGTTGTTATCACTGTACTCAATGGTACCTATCCAATACATTGACAGTTCGCAATGTTCTAACACTTTCTACTCAGCTTACAGTGGCTTCGCTCTGGTTGCTGAAGGTATGTTGATTATTATAATCAAGGCAAAGAATTAACCCACTCTAGGTTTCATGTTGGATAATCCATTACTCACCACGGTTGGGTCTCTCATTGGCGTCAGTGGTTCAATTCTGTCGTATATCATGGTACGCTGCTTTCTATTCCGGCTCACCAGCGTTCTCATTTTGATTCAGTGTGTGGCAATGAATCGCTCACTCATAAATGTTTTGTTTGGTGGTATCTCTGCCCCGGTATCCGCAGAGACGCACAAAATCGAAGGAACAATCACTGAAACCAACGTAGATGACACTGTGGAAGCACTCGCGAATGCTGATAGTGTGATACTGGTATGAAATGAATTATTAATGATGGTTTAGTACTGAGTTTCGCGGAAGGTGGTTGGCTACGGTATGGCTGTGGCCAAAGCTCAATATGCGATTTCGGATATTTGCGTTAACCTGCGAGCACGCGGGGTCAATGTTCGGGCACGTAGTTTATTATTATTTTGCTGATTTTTCTATCTGCTCAAACTACCACTTTCAGTTTGCTATCCATCCTGTGGCTGGTCGCATGCCGGGTCAATGTAATGTCCTACTTGCGGAAGCCTCCGTGCCTTACGACAGTACGTCTTCTTCCTTTGACACCACTTATCCTTACTATTGATTGGATCTAGTCGTATTCGAGATGGATGAGATCAATGACGATTTCAAGGAGTCTGATGTGACCTTGGTTATTGGTGCCAACGATACTGTGAATCCTATTGCTCTTGAGCCTGGCTCTTCTATCGCTGGGATGCCAGTTCTTCATGCCTGGAAAAGCAAGCAGGTGATTGTCATGAAGCGAGGAATGTCTAGTGGTTATGGTACACATTCCATCTTCTGCCTCTTTGACAGCATAGTAAAATTGCTTTTTCCAGCCGATGTCCCAAATCCAATGTTTTACATGCCTGGCACACGTATGCTTTTTGGTGCGTGTTTTTACAGCCAGCTCTCTAGGGTTCTGACCATCGCTACCATCGCTATCTATAGGTGATGCTAAAGATACATGTGATGGTGAGCCTCGAACAAGGCTATCATTTCAATCCCAACCTAACGATTCCTATTTGCAGCGATAAAACGTGGGCTTGAAGCAAGACCAGCGTGAGTCTTAGGGTTAATAACCTCACTGACAATGTAGATAGATAGCGTAAATTTATCTGTTGTATGTTTATAAATCTTATCGTGACTCTTGTCCCCTGCAAACAACATGACTACTATACTATCATGCCCCGAAGAGCCGGACAACACCCTAGAGCCGGACACCCTTTGTTCCACTTTGACACACTCGCTCATTCATCATGTGTAGATTGCGAGTTCGGAGTGTGCGCGAAACAGGTTAAACGAGATCACGTGAGACGCGTAAAAGAGAACAAAGGCACTTAGATTCAGACTCGAGATATGGGGGATAAAATCTGATGATATTTCAGAGTACATATGAGGTCAAAGCCAAAAGAA
>CEMT01386947.1:8252-25932 GCA_900068985.1 Pterula multifida
GGGAGAGCTAGATGGGGTCAATCTGGATCTTCACCTATCGTTACTGTCACTATATTCAAAGAGTTTTCAATCTCAGCGAAAGTTGGCACAGTGCCAAGCCCCTATCGTCCTTGATATTTTACATCTAATACAATCCTCCACGTAATCTATCCTTCATCATACGGATTCCTTCTCAATCCCTTTTTGCTTTCTGTTGTTCAGAGCAATTTCGATGGTATATTTACGACCTCTCGGGATAGCAATGCAGATTTTGACTAATGGACTGATTTGTCACCCCGTGACGCAATGTTTTCTTTTTGCACTTGGACTTCAAGTTTACCTCGCCAGGCTCACCCGATACTTGCAGGCAAGTATTCCCCAGTTCGGAATCTATATTCATTCAAGCACTCGTACAAGAATGTACAGCTTTTTCACAGCGCAATCTCTACGTCCAACCTTGCAAGATACGAGTACACGTCCGAGGACATCCTGTATTTCAGTATCCCAGCGAACACCATCAAAGACCTTGATTTTTTCCGCAATGTATTCAGATTCTGTGGGGCATCATTCAATCATCTGGACACAAATAAGAACACAAGGCTGTTTACCATTTGTCGCGTAGAGTCCATGGCCATCGTGGAAGACTTGATATCCTGGTACACTCCCGCAAGGGCATCCATGGTGAGTGGAAGGTAGACCTGCAAGTTCCTTTGTAAGGACTCGTGCAGATCCTTGAACTCCTCGGCCCGTCTCGTAATTTTGGCAATATCGCCACCCAGAGGAATCAAATCCGTTGATTCCATAATCTGTAAAACTCAAAGTCAGAACCAAGACACAGAAAAAAGAGGAAACCATACATCAAGTGCAACCTCCGGCCTACTAGCCGATTTAGCATCCAGTGCACTCCTAATTCTTAATAATCTGACCACTGCATCTCGCTCTTTACCGACCCCCCTATTAGTTCTTTCATAATGCCGCAGAATGTCCGTCGCAGTTTTTTCGATGTTCCTCGTCTTTTCATCGGGGGTAGGTTGGCCAATCGTGTTTCCCAGTGCCTGAGCTAAACAAGCGATAACAGTAGTATAATCGCTCGCAAGGTTATAGAGTTTCACTGCTTCCGATATCCTGTCATTTTCATGTGAGTTTTGCGCGGCGCGAATGAGGATATGTTCGTTGAATTGTTTGGTGTCGGTGAGTTGGAGGAGGGGTGCGCCTTGTTCAATGACGCCACTCTGTACAGGAATAAAAGTGACGAATGCTCTTGATGTAAAAAAGATTAAGTGACTTACGAAGCGAACACCATCAGCCCTAAATCCACCAATGAGTTCTTCCCATGCAGCACCTGTATTCGCAAGAACGATGATTCGTCTCACGAGTTCCCAAGCACCTTCTACCTGCTCTTTACCAACGCCTTCGCCCTGATCGGAACTCAGGCAAACACAGTACACGTATTGCATAGCTTCTTTGGCGTCCATCTTGACAAATTGCCGAATGTACCGCCAGATAATGGTGGATAAACTCAGAGATGTAGAACCAGTGGGCGATAGTGTCACTGCTTAAAGGATCAGTGGGGCTTACTCTATGAAGACAGAGACGAAAGATATACGTGGTGTCATATCAGAAGTTTCAGCTCGAGATGATGCCCTCAGCAGGCCGTGATAAGCTAGAGCTATACCAAGATGAATGGCCTCAACCTCAGTTTCTTGATGTTCCCAGAGTGCGGCTACAGCCTAAGGGCACGGATTGCTCAGGTCTAGCATTTGCAGACAGACAATCACTCACCCGTTCGAATTGGCCACACATTAGCAAAACACCAGCCCAAACACCGCGTCTTGATCCTTTCTGTCCAGAAATGCCATCAAAATGTCTCTCCCCATACTCCAGGAGAACTTCAGCTAGACCCCTCAGCCCTCCTTCCTCCTCTTCGTCGACCATGGCAAGCTGTAGCCACAGCCAGTCCTCGATAGTCGTGGTGACATGTGCAACAGTGCGTCTTGCGGGCTCAAGTTTTCCAATGAGTTTGTAGAGTGCTAGTTTGAATGGATCAGCGGTTTGAGAGTGCAACATATGCGAGTTGTACACTGTCTGTAGGTGGTCCCGGTGGTTCTTGGGTAATCTGTGATTGCAGGATGAGAAAGCAGACAGATGGAATTGACTTGCAGCACACCTCCTCTCCGGCGACTCCAGCCAAGTCCGCAGATGGCTCACAAAGCTTGCTTCCCGTCGTTCAATCATATCACGATGTTGCATAGCTTCAGCTAGCGCTTCGTGACCATGTCCCGTCCTCACAAGGAAGAAGAGTTTCGCCCATAACGGTTGACCGCCGATCAACTGCGAAAGTGGGAGTCAATAGGTGTGCACCAAGGATCAAAATTCAGGATGAACTGCAGTACCTCAATTCGATCCTGCCATTCTCCGTGCCTATAAAATCTTACAAACAAGAACGCTCGAATCTTATTCGCGACACTGGGGTCACCACCAAGCTGTGCCTCTGTCGGATGCGACTGGATGGTTCTTTCTACGATATCCCAATATTGTTCTTCCAGAGCTAGTCTGGCACCATTGGCTATCTGTTTTCTGAGTGCTATAGCGTCTCGGGATTCAGGGTCACCAAGGTATGCTCTGGCCAGTTTTCGCTCGAATCGGGAGATATTGAGGTTGTGGGCACCTGCATGTTCGACGGATGGAATTGAGGGTGGTTCGGACGTGATCTTAGATAGAACATGGAAGTTTTGGGCTATTTGAAGATTATTGGACTAGGAACCTCATAAGTGGGATGGAAGAAAAGATATAAAGATAAACGTACGTCTGAATTGACAGCCAAGGCGGCATTGATTAAGTTATGAACGACTGGGTACGATGTACCCTTTAATCTCGCAGAGTTCATCTCAGCGATAACCTGATGGTAGATTGCCATTTTGCTTTGCATTGCCAAACTTACACTAGGAGCCATACTTGCCTATGAAAGCAAAAGACATCAGAATAAGAAAAGGGAAAAGATACAAGAGCAGGCAACATACGTTCAAGGAACTCTTCGAATAGAAACTCTTTCTTAGATCTATCATAGCCTTATTATCCGAACCGACACGACCTCCAAGCTCTTCAAACACTCTCCTCTTCTTAGCTTCCCAATCACGGCGATTGCGTTCTTCCAACACGCGGTAAAATTCCTCCTGGGTTGCTCTTCTACCTTCCTCAATTGTAGAAATGAGGTTTTGCTCGTGAGCATGCCGTAGGTACCCAGCGACATCAGTATCCTGAAGTGGCTGAAGAGGTGCGAAGGTAGTAGTTGTGTTGAGATGTGCGATTGAGCTGGACAAAGCGGGTGCGTCGACATGAGCCTGGGCTAGTAAGTAGTTCCTGGAACAAATATTTGAGTGAGTGATTTGATTCTCAGAGTTACTGCCAGCAGTACTGACGCTTTATCAGTATCTCCGGGCACCCCATGCCGCTTGGATACAAGCCGTCGAGATTGTGCTTCAATCTGCTCGAGGGAAAGTTGCACGGAAGGTAAATCAGGTCGTGAAAGATGAGAGGTTAGAGCTTTCGAGGAGTCCAGTAACGCGGACAAATTCGAAGTCATGATTGTGATAAACGACTATATAAGACCTTCGCTGCTTCCTTATAATTGCTGTCGACAACGAAGATGTCTTGATAAAAGGAGAGAATGTGAGGAACAGGTGAGAGAGAACTGGCTAGATTATGATCGCGTTTGTTCAGTTTGCTGCTATCACGTGCTCAACGCGACTCTTGAGCAACATGGTGGACATCCACAGGGACACAAACTCGTCTACGGAACGTGTTTAATCTTGCCTAGCGAAGTTCGATCCACAAGAGGATAGACAAAATGCAGTGGCCGTATCCCAGCCTACTTTCTTGGAAGGAGGTTAAGGCCTAAGATTCTATTTGCTTCTCGAGCTCAAGCATCATCGACATTGCTGCGATGTCCTGTCTTTGCTAAGAGCGACCAGAAAAATCAGCCCCGAACACCATCTGAACGCGTCATCTTCTCATTTCCTCGCGCTGTAATCATACATTATTGCCATTCGGTTTCCCATTATGAGTTTCTCGACGATCCCAGTCCAATATACCCTCCTGGGCAACCTCTTTCAAGCGAGTCTTGCAATAGCTTCTCTCTTCCTTGTGCACATCGTGACAGATTCAAGTGCTTCATTAATGATGCTTTTACTACGATATATCATATTGCTTTATCTGAGATCTCTCAAATCTTGTCGAACTATGTACATAGGTGCATTTCCTGTGCAACTACCTTTGAACCACCTCACCTCACCTGGGCTAGTCGCTCTTCTCTGCCACCCAGGAATCCCCATTGTGTTTACTGTTGTCCTAAGCACTCCTGAGAAAGTTTGAAGTGGTCCAAAGCTTAAGATTATTGTACTCGAGTACACATAGTAGCCGTTGTGCATTTATCTGTACATGGGCATACTCCAGGGCCACTGGCAATCATTGAATCATCCAAACACTCAGCGCTAGTGCGACTCAGTACTCAATTTTTGTTGAAAACCTCCTGAGCTGACAGTAAACGCGTTAAAGTTTGGCTCTGACCATCTTTCAAATTTCAATATTCAATATTCAACTATACTGTATATGTAGAAAGTCCTCGGTCAGGCCCGGCACGGTCACTGGTGGTCACTTACAAAGACGTACAAATAATGACCAGTTGATCAGCACTAGGTTGCCCTTTAAGCTTTATCTGCCATGGCGTTGACCATGGATGCTGATGTTGCGGCCAAAATTCAGGTACTTGCTTCATCTGACTGCTAGTTGAGAAGGTTTTCTCTGATATCCACGTAGCAATTCAAAAATTCTGTCACCACCACAGGCGAGAACGTCGTGTTTCGTGTTTTCCCGTCCAAGGTACGTTACTCGGTTCACTTCATATCCTTACATTTCTCAATCTTGGGATTGAACAGATTCTGTAGATCATATCATATTCTGTCATTCAGGTCTTGTTGCTGACCTGATATACCTAAGGGAACTGCAAGCGCTGATAGAGTTGGCATCCTCATCAACTTCACCTTTCCATCCCTCAAATGCCCTGAATCACACGGACGTAAACGTATACCCTCCTCCCTCGACCTCGTCGTTGTCCGAAGAACCTCAAATCAAAAAACGCAAGCGGGACGATGTTTCAGAAATAACGACTGTACTCAACGGTTCTTCCTCTCCTTCAAGTGATCCTATTCGCTGTGTTTACCCCAACTTGATCAAATCTAACAAGAACATGCTTAAAATTCATACCATCGTTATTAAAGAGTCTCAGGACCTTGCTGCCGCTGTAGTACGTGCTATATGACTACGCAATCTTGAAAGATGCTGCAGCTCAAGTATATTTTTTGGCACTACAGGACGATGTTAAAGTGAGTTTCTTTTATGGTACATCTTACGGGCTCTGAATGTATGATAGCTCTGGATAAATATGATCATTCCCAAGATTGAAGACGGTGACAATTTTGGAGTTCAAGTTCAAGAAGGTAAAACTTAGGGTATTCATAATCTTTGCATTCCCATTCACATAGTCTCTCCCATCCACCAGAGGTCTTCACCGAACTACACCGCGCCCAAGAGTCCGCGTATAACCTGCGTGATGCAGTCCGTAAAGACCATCTTACACGAGCCAAAATATGCTCCAAGTTGATAAAATACCCCCATATTGAAGACTACGCTGTAGGTATTCCTTCCATATCAAACGAAATCCTTCTTATTCACCCATTTAGCTTGCACTTCAAGATCACGATGAGAAAGAGCATTTCCTTGCGAGACAGCATCTCGTTGATATTCGGAACTTGTACGCTATCTTGACAGACTTCATCCACAAGAATATCAGCAAGGTACCACCATCAAGCCTTTTTCTTTCCTGTAAATTCGCTAATCTATCTGAACCAGATTCGCTCCCCAAAATCGAATAATTCCGCCAATTTATACTAGATGTCCTCTATTCAAGGTATTCGGCAGCCCACGTACTGTATTAATACATAATCCCACCATACTGCAACCTTTTTTCCTTTCTTTGAGCCTCTCTGAGGCTCAATCCTCCATCTTAGATTTGCAGAGCTGCAAAGAATGGAAAGCAATCATTTTATGTATCGTCTCAGAATCGATTCAGGCTCTTCATTGGTCTCTATTCAGCCTTGGGTGATCACAAAGGCAAACGCCATGGCCAGTTTTGGAGCTTCAGTGCTTGGATAATTGCTAGATGTATTTATTCCCTATCTCCTAGAATCATGGACTTCTTATAACACGGCGAAAACTCTGCAAAATTCCGGAACTCAGCTGATCCTCTCATCACAACCAGGCCGACCTATTCACTTCATGTAAAGCTTAGCCAGGGGTCAATTCACGGTCAGATGACGAATAACAACGACACCTCAGCGCTCTTGACCCTCAGCTGTCCGCTCTAGTTATTTCACTTAGCTTCTTGCCCTGTATCTATCCTTCAGCAGCCGAGATATATCATATAGGACTCCATTATATCAAACCACATGATAGAAGGCCCGAAGGTCCAGCGGCTGCGATATATAAGAGCTGGATAATTCCTACGCTTATCTTGCTTCCTTCCGCACACGTACCATCCTATCTATCTACTATGGTACGATTTACTGTCTTGTGCCTTGCTGGTGGCCGCGATGGCGTCCGCTTCGAACTCTTCGCGTCATAAAACGTGCTACGTCAAGCATTCTAAGGGCAAGGACGACACCAAAAATATCCTCAACGCGTTCTCCCAGTGCTCAAAAGATGCAACTATCGTCTTCAGTGAAGGTACTGATTACAACTCCTGGACACCAGTACAGTTCCACAGTCTATGTGTGTCTGCCATTCTGTGGTGTGTACTCAGAAACTCATGAGCTCGCATAGCGAACATGAAGATCTTAATCCAAGGAAACATTCACTTGCCTAAGGACATCGCTACTGTTCAAGCTCAGATCAACACCACGACGAACCCCAAATCAACGTACGCTACACCATGGTTCTATTTCCAGGGTAACAATGTCCAGATCATTGGCTCAAAGAAGAAGAATTGGGGACAGTTCCAGAGTTATGGCCAGCAGGTGAGCACTGTAGCACGGTTCGGCTGCTTTGTAATACCTGCCTGAAGTCAGATAATAGTGGTGGGACAACGGGATACGGATTCTTCGTCCACAGCTAGCAACCTTCAACGTCACCAATGGACTCTTGAGGGATCTCAAGGTCATCAAACCAGTTGCGTGGGGTTGGAATGTACCAGGACAGAATGTGCAGATATTGAATCATTATGTCGATGCTGCCCCGGATAACTCTACTCGAGCCAGTACCATCAGTTTCCCGTTCAACACGTGTGTTGAATTTCATCAGTTTGCTCGCTGGAACTCACCGCATGTATCGTTTTTAGCGATGGTTTCAACCTTTCAGGGCAAAACATTACTTTGAACGGGTATTACGGCCATAATGGAGACGATTGCGTCTCGGTTGTGAACGGCGCGAAACATATTGTGGCGAAAAATGGATTTTGCGGGTTCTCTTCGCATGGTCTCTCGATCGGCTCATTAGGTCGTAACGGAGCGGAGGATCATGTTGAAGATGTCCTTTTCGAAAATTGGATAATGGACGGCGCTGTATACGGTGCTAGATTTAAGAGTTGGACTGGTGGTCGGGGATTGGCGAAAGATATTACGTGGCGGAACATCCACACGGTGAATGTCAGCACACCCATTTTTATCACTCAGAAGTCAGTCCTCGAATTTTTGTTTTCGAGTCTATATTCTCACTTTTTTTTTTGTTAATCCAAACTTTATATAGTTATTATGATCAAGACAAGGGTCCTCGTCCACCAAACACGAATCAAACTGGTACAGCAATTGAGAATATCATTTTTGATAAATTTTCAGGATATATTAGCCCCGAATGGAGTAGGGTTCCATCTATCTACCTCCACAAAGCATAGACCCTGATACCCTCTAGCTGATGGGACTTGCATATCAAACCCGTGCTGGAACCATATAGAAGGGATCGAATCTGCAACGAATGGTATTATCTTTGATCTTTACAATGGAACGGGTAAGCCACTGGTTTCTTTCTTTCTTTTTTTGGTTTCGTTGATGGTGGCTTATCTGGAACTGAACGCTGAATCGGCGATGATAGCCCTTGGGATCCAAGTTCGCAATCTAGAGGTTCATCCATACAAGAAGAGTTACAGAGATACGACAGTTATATGTGATCCTACAGCGCTGGCACCAAGGGAACAGGAGGCGCTTGGGTTTGAGTGTGTAAAGGGCCCGTTTAAAGCCACTAGTACATGATGATATCCTATCCTTGATTGCTACATATCATATTTTGGAATCTACTGAGCCCGAACACGGCCTCCAAAGTCTGTTGTTGTTTCAAGGTGAGCAGTACCTGAGATTAAATCTATTATTATGAAACCAAACGAGACAAATAAAGCACTATGGAAAGAAGTATTACAGATTTAATACCTTCTGAACGCTAGCAGAAGAGAGATTCTGTAATTTGTGAGATACATGATATGCCCTATTTCAGAGAAGATTTGGTCAATACAGTGATTGGGGGATACAGTGTACCACAGCGTGAGTGGCAGTGCCTTTAACTTTGATCGAAGTCAGAAGTTGGGATAGATTACATAATCGTAGCACATGTTATCTTTGGGCTTAACAGACGTTGAACGTTGAGCGTGGGTTTGTTCCAACGAGGACAGCTTCTGTTGTATGACACTGTGCGCTTTCCCATGTATCTACTAATACTACTCTATAGATTTCTCTATCTCTATCTCTCCGTCTCTGTGTTCCATGGATAAAATGGTCACAGGCAGCACCGCTCATTATCACTCCCGGAACCTACTTTGGTGTGAACTGTTCTAGGTCTCGCCACTTTGTGCTTGGCCTGACATCTTCCACTATCATCGGCTTTTTATCTTACTTTCTCTCAGCGCTTCTCTGGCCATGCGACCGCATTTTACACCTACGGATCTATCGCTCCCTTCTATGTCTTTTCTCCTGACCGGTGGAATGCAACAGCACCAGTTCAAACTTTGTCGGAAGGGAGAATTCACCAGTTCACACCCCGGTCTCATTGATACTACATATGATCAACGCGAGATCCTTTTTTTATGATCTAAATTCTCGGCCAATCTACTTTCCCGGTTGATCCCCATTTTTGACGCATCTGCCCGTATGTACTCATGTCCTTTTTCATTTGCACCGGGCTGAACTTGTTATATTGTGGGAACCAACATCATCTCCATATATATACGGCTTATGTCCCTACACTTGATTGGGTTTCCCCTTTTCCTCTTGCTTTATCTTCTCCCGCCCTCTCTTGAATAAGTGTCAGTCTCTCGAACCGAAGCCTCTAGCACCGGCCTTTCACCAGAATCGTTCGAGCATGCAAAATATCACAATGCAGGTATTGAGCGATGTTCAATTGACCCGATACTCTGCGCGTACGTGTAACTTCCTTTCCAGTATACGAACCAGCTTATCTCTGAAACGCATTTGTAGTGTCATCCGCATGCATTATCATCTATGATCATCGTGAGTTATTGGCATTTTTTTTGGTTCTCTATTCTGCCGAGCTGATTCAATAACCAGTGGTCACAATAGATCAAGAAGTACGTCTACTACGGTATCAACATGATTTTGAATACGTTCTGACCCTCAATGCCCGCTTCAGATCGAGCTTATTTGGGTTCGCCGCTTTTTTTCGCGATCATCATACATTTCCTGGCTAATTTTTCTCGTGGTGCTGTAGAAAGCGCCTTGGTCGGGTGGCAAAGTTATATTTTTCCTTGTGAGCCGCTCTTTTTACCTCTTCCTTTGTGATGTCTAGCTGATCTGCTTCCTCCCGTCTTTTCAAATTGTGGCGTAATGTAGAATCGGTATTACAATCTTTTTGCGACTGTGTGAGTTCAGCGATTTCTGCCACGAGGTTGTCATGCAGGAGGAAGAGTTACTAATTGTTGTGTGTGGCATTATAGCTTCAACACATACTGTGCGTCTATATTCATATAGGCTTCTTCATGATCTTGGAGCGTTTAACGATTGTATGATCAGGTCTTTTCACCACCTCATTGACCGATTCTGTAAGCTATTCATCGTCCCTTTACCATACACCACCCTGATATTGTCTATAGTTGTGAGCTCAATTCCCTTCACGCCTTTCCCCACTGGCTGACACCTTGGTATCCGCATCGTAACTATTTTTAGCTGTGAGTCTATGTTCATTCATCTGTGACTTTATGGCAAAATTGATCTCATTATCCCCAGGTCTACGTTTCCTGTACTGGCAAGGTTACACCGGACTGGTGGCAGCTCTCTTCGCAGAAGGTAGGAGCGCTAGTGCCTTTCGCATGTTGAGCACTTATCGCTTTTTGATATGAACAGTGATATTGCAAATGCGAATATACGCTCTTTATCTGCTGAATAAAAAAATTCTGGCCTTGACAGTCACCAGTTTCGTACTTGCTATGACTGCTTCTGCTGTTGTCATGGCCAAAGTTCTGGAAAACATCACAGGTACGTCCCATTTGATAGGTAATCCTCATTTCTTCCCTACTCCAACTCACTGCGTTCCACAGTGTTCAGCCATATCTTGCCTGGACCACCCTTCTGCATGCCTATCAATCCTTCTCCTCATTTCTACGCGTTCTGGATTCCGATCGTTGCATCTGAAGCTCTGCTTTTCGGTCTCGCATTAGCTAAGGGCATCCAAACCTTGAGAATCGAGGATATGATCTATGCAGGACCTGACGGAAAGAGCTTTAAGGGAAGGACAGGTCTCCGTTGTAGATGGAGTTATGGCGTGAAAACTGGACGGGCCCTGGTTGCGATGATGATCAGAGATTCTATATTATATTTCTTCGCGTTGAGTTAACTCTCCATTGCCGTTAGTCCTACTTTGCTGACATGGGATGAACAGTATGTTCGCGATTTATTTCACTACCATTATGATCTGGATACTTGGTCGAGTATGTTCCATGAACGTTTTTGATTTGTCGGACGGATTCTAAACGTTCCTTCAGTCTAGTCTATTGGAAGTGCCCATTGGATTTACGGTCGCACTGTCCTGTGTTCTCTCAAATCGGATTATCTTCAATGTTCGACAAATGAGTGCACAAGTCAACAGTGAAGAAATGGAGCGACACTGTCATCAAGCTACGGCCATCGTGAATTCTCTTGACGATAGTCTAGCAGGTCCATCGTCCTCCTCTCCGCGTTCCAGGACACACGCAGCAAGTGATCCTATGCCATTTTTTACTGGTCCACACGAGTCAGGATTCTCATCGACAACGGAGTATAGTGTATATTATGGTACTAGATCGCGAGATGAGGATGAAGTGACTTTGGATCTACCGTCTCCCTCGTTTTTGACAGATATGGAGATGGCGGAGTTGAGGAGAATGAGAGCGGATCCGGATTTTGATGTTTGAATAAAAGTATTTGTAGAACCAACACTTGTACTTTATACCGTAGTTAGAGACGCGGATGTCCAAATACATAAATACCCAGATAGTGTGATTGTGTAGATGAATGCAGGAGTGCGTTTGACGGAAGATGCCGTTTTCTAACTTTCTATCGTCATCGCAATTCAATTTCTCAGTTCAATGTAGCCAATCTAAAGTAAAAATGCCAATCCCCATCAAGCTCGCATGAAAGGCTAAGATGTTAAAGGCAATTAACACGGGCCAGGACATGCACCGTCCATCCTATCTGGTATGAACCCCTCTCTAAAAGGCATCTGAAGCGCAACCGTTCCCCCCTTCCAAACTGAGCGATGACCGACATCTGTCGTGCCGGGTGTATCCAGCGCAAGGATCAGATCCCCAGTGGAGATAGTCAAGTTGGGTGTGTTGGGCGAGGAGGGGAAGTTGATATTTCCGGAGCCGGCAAGGAGGACGACCCATCTATTTCCAGAATGTGTTAGGAGAGCAGAGTCGATACGAGCAGAGAAGAAGAAGTATGCTTACTGCGCGTTCGGAGCTGCGTGCAGTCTGTATAGGTCAATGATCAATTGTCATTTCGAAAAGTGAGCGAGTGTGAGGAGTGCCACTGCGTACCCGGAATCGATATCGGGACCTGGAGGGAAAACAGTGTAACTGGCGTTTGACAAATCACCCAGCTGGATAATTTTGTTTCCTTCAGTTCCAGGCTTGCAGTAAATATCAGTGAATTTGCAAACTTGATGTAAATTGGACGAAACCAAGTGATTTCCATCGTACCTGTGATGAAACAACGAAGGGAGGCTGGATTCCCCAGCATTCAATGGTGGAGATACCGTTCTTGGGTACGATAGCATTGACCCAGAGTGTATCATCGCTAGTGAGGTCGGTGAGGTCCGCACATGTGGTCAAGTGGCTTGAACAAGTTGTCGAACTGGAGCTTGTGGACGCCAAAGCGAGAAGAGTAAACAAGAGTTCGATGAGTCGCAATGGTGCCATTCGGACTCGAGACTACGGTTAACCTGAGAGAAGGAAAATAATTCTGCAATCGTTTCAGGCATCCGAGATCTTTCGGCTTAGCCACATATGTCAAAGGTCCTTCAAAGCCACTTGCCAATTGACGGCTTCCATAGTACAATGACGCACATGTACATATCTTGCTGAGTATAATGCAACGATGATCTGACATTGACATGATCATTGATCCAACCCGCCCAGTTGGAATCAGAATGAACTCCTACTTACAACGACGCACAAGAGGAATTCATACCATTCAAGAACATCGTCAGCTCGTGGACCACTGCATCCGGTTTCTCCTGCTGCACCCAATGCCCGGCTCCTTTAACCAGCACTATGTTCTTCTCCTCTGACTGGTTCCCAACCTGGACACCCTTCAAAAGCACCGACATTTTCTCCAGTGCACCAGGTGTCTGATAAATGCCCCAGTCCTTCTCACCAGCGATAAACCGTGCAGGAACCCTAAACCCTTTCTCGGGCTCTTTGACCTCGGTACACACCTTCTCCAGGTCTTTCGTGGCATTACTCGAGAAGAACATGCGATACCAGTTCAAACCTCCTTGAAACCTGGTCCTTTGATATTCAGACACGTAGAAATCGAGCTCTGACTCGTTAAGCCAACCGCCGATGTCAACTGTATACCCTTTAGAGAGCATCATGACGGTTTGTGGCATGGTATCATAAAGTGGCATGATGTAGTATCCTGGGACAAGGGTATGAAGGAGTTGATAATCAGAGATGGGGCGTGGATCGTTCACAGGCCAATCTGCAGCCTTGACGTAGAGATAGGTCCTGAGAAATCGTTTCAAGTTCTCCCTTTCTTCCGTATTCTCTCCGGGGCCTAACTCGCCAAACATATCCCTATTCGCATCTTCCAAAGAGTAGTAGTGCATGTAGTACTTTGCCGGTTCTTGCAATCCCTTCAGGTATTCCAACCATTTGCTTACCCTCTCAGCGTTTAAAGGGGAGCCTGGGAGTTGGGTAGTGAACGGGGCGGACATCATTACGACTGATTGAAACAGATCAGGATGCAACCAAGCGCAAAATCCCGCTACAAGTGACCCAGCGTCGTGCCCAATGATGCATGATACATGGTGGTACCCGAGGGCGTAGATGAAACATTTGACGTCGGCAACTAGGTTCAATATGGAGAAGGGGGTTGGATCGTCTGCATAGGATATTTTTTTCGAGACAGTTCGACCGTATCCTCGCTGATCTGGCGCCACAACTCGGTACCCAAGATTAGCGAGAGGTGCCATAATCTTTCTCCATGAGAAAGCCAGTTCTGGAAAACCATGGAGGAGGACGATAAGGGGTGGTTTGGAACCATCAGAAGCAGTAGAAGCGGGTGGTAAACAGTCCAGAAAGTGGTACTGGAGATCTTGAACAGGAGTAAGGCGAGAGACGACTCCGTCTGGCAGCAAGGGAATGTCATCAGCTGTGACCATGATGGCCGTAGTATTAGGATACTCGAGGTATTCTAACAGGATGGACCCACGGAATTACGAAGGATCTTATAAGTCATAATATCATGGGAAGTTGATGAAAGTAAGCAGAGAGAGATCCTCGGGATACCACTTTAGAGGAAAAAACACAAGTTCACGGATTATTCCACCGTCACGAGGATCGAAGACGCATCAACCACACGTATTCCTACAATTACAGCCAATAGGATCATAACGCTTTCGTGATACTTTCAAATGTTGTGGTAATGGGTCTGGCTCGTAATGGGTGTAGGAGACCAAGGGAAAGAGGCTCGAGAGGACGCAGTATGGATACAAGGAGCCGTAAGATAGACTTTGGCACCGCGCATACCACCACCACCGTTGCTTTCACGAGACGTATTAACCGCAGGATCTACTGTACGAACAGAAAACCATGATAAGTTTAGAATAACTACGAAGTAGACCCACTGGTCTCCCTTAGATACCACGACTGAATCAAAAGGTTCATTTAGCGGGTTTCTCCCCTACAATGCTTGAGTTTGTCACGCTATCTGTCAATTTTTGATCTTGAGCAAGATGTTCAGGTTCCCTTCCCCCGCCGACTGATCCAGAATGTGTCGGATGACCGATTTCTGCCTCAATACCCACATAATCGTATGCGAACTCTCCCATCTCTGCGTCATCCATACCGAGAATTTCAGCTTCCTCCGTAACGCGGAGACTGAGGCCTGGAATAACGTGCATTATCCAGAGGATGAGTGTCTATAATCGAGGAACAGACAAAGGTTGAGGGGTGGGAATGGAAGAGTATGGAGAGACGACACGAACCGTCACAACGAAAGAGTAACCCAATCCAGCAACAGAATCGGCAAGCTGATATCCAAGTTGGACAAAGTTCCCATCTAGCCAGCCTCCAGGAATATCAGCAATTCCGTCGAACCCAGCTACACTTTTCTGGGCGAAAATTCCAGTGAGAATATTGCCCACAATACCTCCAATAGCGTGCGACGCAAAAATCTAGGATGAGCTGGTTAGATGCGGAAACTGACGAAGACGAAGAGATAGCTTACATCGAGTGCATCGTCATATCCACAGATAAACTTGAGCTGAGTGGAGAAATTACAGATGGTTCCTGCAACGACTCCGAACAATATAGAAGCGGCTATATATGGTTTGATTAGATGATCAGTAATTTCTTGGATAATCAACAGCTTACGGGCACCAACATAGCCTGAACCAGGTGTAATCGCGACTAGACCAGCTATAGCGCCAGAGCAAAATCCAACAGCAGACCATTTCCTCTCAAGGCGGTAATCCTAAGCAAGCGGAAAGCCTCGAAATCAATAATCAGAGGGTCCATGAAGAGACAATAGCTAGCTACCCAAAGCATCCATGTCAGGCCGCCAACACTGGCAGCAAGGTTAGTGACGATGCAAGCCTGGATAGCCCTCAAATTTGCAGCCAGAGCAGAACCACCATTAAAACCTGCGTTAAAAATCTGAGATGTCGCATTGTTGATGACAACAGTTGAACTCAGTGCTCACCGAACCATCCAAACCACAGCAATACAGTGCCTAAAACAACGTACGTAGTGTTGTGAGGTTTATAAGCTAGCCTCTCTGTGCCGTACCCCCTTCTCTTTCCAAGGTAGATGGAGATAGCCAAGGCAGCAGTTCCTGAGGATATATGGACTGGTGTTCCTCCAGCGAAGTCGAGACCGCCGAGTACGAATGACCATCCGTTTGCGTTCCACGTCCAACATGCAATCTATAAAAAATAAAAATAAAAATCAAACATAGAACAGGCAATGCTAGCATCAAAGCCTACGGGATCATAGACGATTGTCGACCAGATAAAGATGAAAATGAGCAGTGGGCCAAGTCTGCCACGTTCAGCAACCGAACCGATTGCGATCATAGGACTAGAAATAGCCATGTAAGTAATCCATTTTTTCGATTATGAAGGGGGTTATGGGATCGAATATTGAAAAGTGTTGAAGCACTTCATCCTCAAGATGGGTGTCGTAACGCGAAGAGGAACATGCTCACGTAATAGCTGCGAACATAAGTTGGTACACACAAAACAAAAGCGCCGGTATTCTTGCGCTGCCCATCGACGGCTTGTCTAATACACCTTTCAAGCCGAAGTATTCTAACGGATTGTTTCAGGCCTTGCTTCCTTGGGACGATTCATGAACTAAGGCAAGAACTCACTGAGATCACCGATATACGCGCTCCCCGTTTCGCTGAATGCCAACGAATAACCCCAGAAGAACCACTGTGAACCGAGTATGAGTACCAGTCCTTCAGTGTAACAGTGTCGAGGCTATTTACCTGGAATGACACCACAGCGATTGTCACCATTGACAGATATATCATCGACAATGCATTTTTCCTCCTCAGTAGACCACTGTAGAAAAATCCCAGACCAGGAATCATGATCCACACAAGCGCCATACTCGTCAGAGTCCACGCAATGTCGCCAATATTGTAGATACCCAAGTTGCCATCTTCGTCTGGGTAGTTGTTGATGAGGTCGCCCGCTGCGAAGGAGCGTAAGTCCTAGCATCCAATTGAAAATTCAGGAGCAACGGTGGATACATACAGTCGTCGTAGGTAGCATTTACCATTGCGCAGAGAGAATTAAAGAAAGGGGGAAGGGGGAGTAAGGGTCTTAAAGGACGAGATATTTTTATTTTCCAAACTTATCTGAATGCAGCAACTTAGTGCAGCTTATCGACCAATCAACTCGCTCCGAGCACTTATCAAACTGTCGGTGCCTTGCATTGTATCGTTCTGCCACTGCGATCGGATATCAAATACCTCCAAGTCTTTATCGCTTTATCTCCCGCCTTGACGTCAACTGTTTGTCGATGCTCAGCTCCATCAATCACGGCCTATAAGCGCATTTTGAAATAAATCATATATTGCCCTGGGCGTGAACATTCTAAAGGTTTATCAGTTGTTTGTCCGAGTCGCCCTCAGTGAGAGGCTTATCGCATCTTGCACTAACGGAGTGGCGTGCCAAGCACCGCTCAGGAGATGTCTATCTAACTTGCAATTGTATCTTGGCATGGAGTGAATCAATCGTGACTGACACCTCCAAGGGGCTTTCTTAAGTTGTTTGGCCAAAAGTAATATGTTAGGAGTTATCTATAGAGAAGTTAAACTTACTATTACTCCTAGCCTGGGTAAGGCCTCGTCAGGAACGCTCTGAGAATGATCGTAGCATCGAACTTTGAGTCGGAACACTCCCGTTATTACACGTCAACCAGGTGATGTTCAGCGTCTCCGATATAAATTACCAACCTGGCTTAAGTTGACCCTTCTCACTTGATTCAATGGGACCAATCTCTTTTAGCTCTTGAAAGCTTGATGACCTGAATGCCGATCTCGAACAGCTCAATATTCAAAGTACTCATCAAACGGCAGAACTCCAGGTATATAGGAGGAACGAGAAAAAGATTGGAAGTAGATAATAGCTCCAGCATGGTGAATAATTGATTTGGAAAGATACCACTCCTACAAGAATGACATGAGCGAACCCGGGCTTTCCAATACAAACGGGGAATCTAGGTCATGGCGGGGTAGCTGGTCAATGGATTACCTACTCAGAATCCAAATAGGTCTATTGCGATATCCTACGCCAGTCCCTTTCTCGCGGGTTGACCATGACTGAACGATTACTCTCAAACGCTGAGATTCTGTGGTAGGGAAAATAGGTCAAACGAATTTTTTTTTCAGAGATGAGGAAAAAACAAGGAAGGTAATCAAGCATATATAATGATGGA
>CEMT01386953.1:9030-25865 GCA_900068985.1 Pterula multifida
TCTTCACAGTGGTTTCTCAGTCCACATTCCGAGTCTGACCCTCAACTTACTACACCTTTCCAATTCTTAGGCTCTCGCAATGCCTCCTCGTGGAAGTGAAGGCCTGGATTTCTCTCCAATTTTTACTCACTACGTCTTTCTCTTCACCACTGTGCTCGCAGTCGTACGCTTGAATCCTACTTTTCCCACAAACATTTCTCATACCCATCTTTAGCTAGGTTGGTTTATCGCTTTCATAGGACAATGCGTAGCAAATGCAAAGCGTACGGGTTTAACAATTTGTTCAGTTTCAATATACTAACTTTCAATTTTCTTCCAGTTGGCCGTGGTGTTATCAATGATCTGTGGTTCGCAATCTTTTTCCAGATGTTCCTCATCCTTGGGGTCATCTATACCCTCGCCTCAGACTCCATAGCAATGCACCGTCTTCAGATATCTGTGTTTGGGGCCGCCGCTATAGTCTTTTCCGTCAGGGGCGCTAGTGGCATTTTCTCAACTGGCTCCGTAGCTGCCTTTGGTGCAGGATGGCTCATTCTATCAATTGTCAACATCGTCTGGGTACTGTATTTCACTTCAGAAGAAGATTCCCTCACTCTTCATTTGTTCAATTCATGGGGCACTGGTGGCCTCACCCCTCCTTCCCGTAGACGAAGGACTAGGGCACAGAGTGTTCATGACATGAATAACGCGTACAACGGGAGCTACGCCTCTGGTGGTGGAATTGGCAATCATGATTTCGAGAGTAAGATGGGAGGGGGCGTCTCTACCACCAGCCCGGCCCTCCAAAGTCAGCACAGTTTTGGCGCACCTGCAGCGGATCCCGGTGTTGGAGCAAGGAGTCTTAGTGGAGGTAGCTTACGCAATGCACCAATCAGCAACAACGCTAACAGTGCTGCATCTACGGGAATTGATAATGGTCCTAGTTCCCCTTTGATGGGTAGTGCAGCTGGCGCTCCAATGGCGACTACCAACTCAATGGTCAACCAAGATCCTCAACAAGGAGAGGGCTTTATAAAGAAGGCCAAGGCCATGTACGCTTGTGAGTCCTCTCTCTTGTACTCCCTCTTGTTCTACCTGAGCTGTTTGTATTAGATACTGCTTCTCCGGACGACCCCAATGAAATCTCCTTTACGAAAGGCGAGATAGTAGAAGTTCTTGACACCCAAGGAAAATGGTGGCATGCCAAAAAAATGGATGGAACCAGTACGTTCTATCTTTCTTCCTGCTGCTTCGATCAGCTTGACTGACGCTATCTTCTCCTAGTGGGCAGTAAGTTATACCTCAGCATGCCTTTACTTCGCTGGACTAATTCATATCTTTCTAGTTGCTCCATCTAATTATTTGCAGATGATATAAAAGACAGTTTTAGTCTTTCTTTTTAATACTCCATGTGCTGCATTTTAGTTCTCTATCATTACTAATGGTGCAGTGTGCCTTGGTTGTTTTTCCCTATATTTTTAGTTGTTTCTTGTTCAGTATTGCTATTCTATCTATCTCACGAACTACTCTCATGCACAAGATGAAATATACCGATCCAGGTGTTCATGAAGCGGCATTTACGTTGTGTGTTGTTCAGTACTTCCTTGTCTGTCATCACAAAGCAGAACATGCTATGAACTAGCTACTGTACATGAACTCGTGTTGTCTCATATTTATACCCAGGGAACATGTAAATACCACTAGATGCACGGAGGGGATTATAATTATCCTCCAATCGAACATTCAGCGTCGCCTGCCTCCACCCAACACCATCAGCTTATTACTTCGCTTCTTTCGTCCTCCACTGCTTCTCTGTTCCAACTCGTACCACAAAGCATCTATATCATCTTCCTCACTCCTCAATGTAGTCTGTGAACTTGGAATGGGAGGCCGGGTTGATCCACTAGAAGACGAATGCAAAGCCGAAGCAAAACTCCTAACACCCCAAGCACCAGCGAGCTGCTGAGCGGGAGGTGACGAAGCGACTGAAGGAGGCGTATCTGTTCTTACAGGAGGGGAGGGAGGAATGGCGCCACTAAACCTCCATGTCGAGGTGGATTCCACTGTTCGCGCCTTCTCCCTCTCCTCGGCCTTCATTCTCGCTCTCTCGTCCTTCTTCTCCTTCTCCCTCCTCTTGTTTCTCCTCATTTTCAGTGCGCCTTCGAAATTTCGTATCCCTTCCTGGCCAACAACACCTTCAAGGTCGGCTTCAACAAAAACGACGTCGGCACCCTCGGGTATGTGAGCCAGATACTTGCATCGTTTCCGCAAATCATCGTTCACGGTACCTTCAGAAGAAGACTCCACGCGAACTGTAATCGTGTCGGGGAAGGAGGAATACACATTGAAATGCGATAATAATATGCGAATATCAAGTGGGTGCAAGAACAGAGAGAGGCCTGAGGCGGCTTGATAGTAATAATAGGAGGAAGCGGACGGAGGTGGGGGGTTAACATTTCGTCGTTGTCTTGGAGCATTGCGACCAGTAGAGTGGAGCGTATGTGCTAAAGGAAGAAGACCTGATACATCTGAAGGTATCATCCCCTGCTGTGTCTGCACCTTCGATTGTTGCTCATAATATGCCCGCACCTCGATTTCTCGTTGCTCCCGCTGAACTTTCCGAACAGCTTCTTTCAACTGGGGGGTATCAAGTAGCTCAACCTTAGCTATCTGCCTCAACACTCTCTCCTCGGCTGCATCAACAAATGACACTCCGATATCATCGTTCATACTGGTGAGAAGCCGTCTCTCTCCTGCTAGCTCATTGAGGTCATGGGTCAGATCTTCAATGAGATACAATGGTGTCGCGAGCATGAACTTTGCAAAATTGTAGACGTCAGGTAAGAAGTGAAACGGTGCTTGGTGAGGTGGGAGTAAGTCTGAAGGCCAGGTGTGCGACCTGGGAAGGGCAAGTGTGCTGATCTGGGGTCGCTCCATCAGACGCATGCGTATTGACGATCCCTCCGCTGGTTTCAATGCATTAGTATCCCCTCTGATAATTTCCGAGTTACCCGCCGAAGACGAAGACGAAGAAATTTGGGGGTGGTTAACAGAATCCTCAACAGCAGAATCAGCCCCATTGAACCACTTGACATTCTTGAGCTGCTTCTCGTTGACCGAGTCGAAACAGATTGGGCATCTTGCCCATTTGTTGTCTGAGGTATTCAGGTAGTGAAGGATGCAAGGAAAACAAAAAACCTGAACAAAAGTAAGGAGAACTAACTATCGCCGTAAAAGATGAGAACTGACATGGCCACACTTTGTCATTCTTGGTGCTGTGGGAGGCGATAAACACACCGGACAAGTGATTTGACCCTCGTCTTCATAATTTGCATTCCCACTCGTCATAGACAATGCTAGAACAGAGGACCGTGGGATGATAACCTGTATGATATCTTGCCATTGAAAAAATCTAATATGCTAGATGTTAGACAAGATACAGTAACTTAAGAAGTCGAACTGAGCAGACATGTCGGGATCAGCGAAATGCACAGTATAGTCCCCGCTAGGACTCATAACGAACCGATATTGTGCATTGACGAACCCTGTCAAAATGAGGTCATATGTAATCTACTACAGAACCGGATAGTTGTAAAGCAACACGCACGTTCCTTGTTCCAAACACTGTAGCTAGATTTCTTATTGCTACGACGCGGTAAGGCTGTAAAAGACTGGGACTGCCGCGGAGGTAGGCTGAAATTGAGTAGATGGTTCAGGGACTGGCTCGAAGCCATCTTGCCCTTAGGAATACCAGGTTGCTGGGGCGCCGTGGTCGCTGACATAGTCAGAAAAGTTAGCCAAATCTGATAGTAGTGTAGAAAAAGACGGTCGTCGCTGGTTATGGGCTTAATATGATTGAGAAATGTTGGTGGCAATCCTCCGTTATGGAGACCATGAAAAGGTGGCCTAGTAATGGCCTAGGATTCTGACTCAGTACTGAGATGATCAGTTTCCAATCTGATTATTTACTTGATCATTGCTGAGCTGAATTGATTGATTCAGTTTACTAGTTGAACGTTGAACATCCATGGCGAAGGGGAAGGGCACAAACCCAATGGACGCTTATCGTATGTACTTGATAAGTTTCATTCTGAATCGCTTCCTGAGATCATACTAGGCAAGGCGCAGCGTAAGAAGGAGTTGAAGAAAGCGAGTAAACTCACTCCAACTTGTGCTTGTGCCCGCTAACCTTTTGCTGGCTACAGTAGAACAAAGCCGAACGAGCTAAAGCACGCGACTTTGCTCTGGTAAAGAAGGATACGACAGGCATGTCTTCCAGGTACTTCAAGAGCTGTGCTGAAGCTTAACCGTGAGTAGAGCTTGAGGACGAGATATCGAAACTCGAAAACGCTAGTACAGGCTCCTCCGACCAAAATCGTTTGAAGGAGTTGAAAGCCGATCTCGACAAGATAAATAAGAAGAAAGCTGAATATGTCGAACAGCATCCTGAACAGCGGGCCCTAGTGTACAAGCGTCGACCTCGGAATGACGGTTCTTCCAAACCGCGCGAAGAAATTATTCTTCCCAAAAAGCGTAATTTATTCGACAAAAATGGTCTTCCTCGCCATCCAGAGCGAAGTATCTACTTTGATCCTGTGATGAATCCGTATGGTGTACCCCCTCCAGGTAAACAATACGAGGAGAGAGGTGTGTCAGAATTTTAACTAAAGATGTTCCTTTAACTATCGCTTCTCATCAGCTCTACTCCCTGGAGAGATTGACAGCGAAGCATCGGATGATGAGGATGATGGTCTGTATCAGAAACCTCTCCAGACTTGCTTCTGAGATCTAACGGTCATCTCAGATGAAATTATGATGCCTGAGGGACCCCCGCCTGGTTTTGATCAGCCTATAGCGAACGACGAGGACATTGTAATGCCAGAGGGACCAGCACCTTTGGGTATCATGACAGGGTGTAAGCCCTTTTTCTGCTCTGTGATGAATAACATAATCAACTGCTTCCCCCCTAAATTTTTCTCATGTTCATCTACCAGGTCTACCACCACTAGAACTTACCGCTATTCCTCCCTTGCCTCCCCCACCAGGCTTCGATGGATTAGTTGGCAGCATTCCCCCCCCTCCCCCAGGATTTCCTGGGTTCCCCCTATACCCGCCGGCGCCACCACCGCCACCATTGCTATCACTCCGCCCGTTATCCAATTCGTCCCGACAAGACCCATTATCTCACAAACCACATAAGCCCTACCAAGCCCATCATCTTGCTCCTAAACCAATTCACCATCCATCCCTTCCTGCCAAGCCTCTTCCTCCTCCCGCCAACTTCGAAGCCGCAACGATCACAGCTGCTCCTGAGTTGCGTGACCTCAAGAAAGAGGCCACTGCTTTTGTACCAGCGGCCTTGCGTAGGAAAGGTGTCGCTCCGAGAAGCGGTGGATTAAAAATTAATTCTGCCCCGCGCCTTGGACTCGAGCAGGAGGACGGCAGTGCATCCGAGCAAGCTAGACCAGACCTTCTCTCCGCCATAAGACAGTTTGCGCCTACCATGAGAACAACTGCTGTCGAGTCAACCAAGAAGAAGGACGATTACGAGAAATTTGTCGAGGAGATGGGAGATATTCTGGGCTGATTGTAGTTTGTGTCCTTTACAAGTGGCATCACATTGCCATTGACATCCTTGCTTGTTTTGTTCCCTCCATTGCCTTGATATCTTATCGAGATAATGAGATATGATTTATGATTGTCAACCAACTGCTTTATATATCGAATTCTGGTCCTAGAGTCAAAGACAAGCTTCCATTCATCACTCAACAATGCGTCTAACGCTCGGTGTAACTTTCAATACGCATTGTCGAGGATATTTGACTCTACCAGCTATCCTCATCTCCTTCAACTCGCTACTATCGAAGCTCATTGACAATCTACTTCTAAGGTCTTATATAGTTGGTCTGCCACAAATCCCAAGCATCTATCGGTCGCTCTGTATTGCAGGCTCTTTTCCAACTTGCGGTTGAGAGCAAAGTAATAAAGCTTTCGATCTGAAGTCAGCATTATGATATCAAATGATATTTTGGAGGTTCTGTGTTTCTAGGTTCTATCGTCTTCCCAACGGCATTCATAGCAGGGGTCAAAAGTGCTAGGTGGCTTCTTTATCAGGCTGCAATATGGGTGCTTGGCTTTCCATCTCATCCGAGGCAGACTAGAAAATGATCCAGAGAACAAAGGGACAAGTCTCAAAGTTGGGAGAGGATAGTTGCGTTGAAAGGATACGTACTAGTGTCATCCTCCGATATCCATCTACCAGTGCAAGCTGGCATCATTCTCTATGCAAGGCTCATGCTGTTCCCCTGATGCCTTAGCAATTGCATCGCCCACTTTTTTTTTGAGGCAGTCATGATTCCTTAACCCAATTGCCGTCTCCATAATACTGGATCGTTCAAGACAACTCTGATCTTGATCTTCGAATTGGCGGTTCAGCTTTGGGGCCACCCGCTGCAACGTCATTTCATCCAGGACCATATTGAACCTGCAATACAGTATTAACTCAACCCCAATCAATTCATGGTAGTTATTCCATTTGTGGTTCTAAGAATATGACAAACCATAAGGATTTAGGTGGTGTGGAGTTAGTGTTTCTTTACATAAGTCTAATGGGGAATTCCGTAGTCGATTGGAGTTTCATATCTAGACCATCTTGACGACTTTGGTGCCATCTACTTTCCCAGCGAGAGATTTTGCGTTAATCTCTCCATTTGTTCCTTGGCTCTGCAGCAATTGGTCCCACCAACCAAAAAGGAAATCGCGCGCGATCAACTTGAACCATGGTGTGAACGAGTTTCCTGATAGTAGACGAGGATAGATGTCAATCAAACTTTTCCATCTCCAATACAGACACCATCGCTGACCTTCTTCTTGGAACATAGCTTGCAGTTCTGCTTTGTTGACATACTTGTGATCCCTGATTTCATTTTCATTCGGAGTAACGTCCACATCGGCAGTGATGAAGAGGATATAGTCAACTGATAATGATGGTCAGAATCACAGATGCTGCAGCTAGCTATAGATACTATCGGAATTACCTTCGTGCTCGCCCCAAATTCCGTCTGATGGTGCGAGGTAATGAATACGAGTCAAGTACTGAAACTGGTCTACGGGGGTCTGACTCTTTGGAATACCCAATTCATGCTCAAGCTTGCGCGATGCCGCAATGCGAACGCCTAGCTGATCCTTTTCTATTTTCTCTTCATCGAAATCATCGAGAGGGTGAGAACAGCATGTATTTGTCCACATATTTGGGAAAGTTATCTTCTCGGATGCTCTTTGTTGCAGTAGCAGTTTGCCATCTGACGGGCGGAAGACGAAAGCGGAGAAGGCCCTGTGCAAGAGCCCTTTGTTTATGTTCTCCATGAGATGGCCTATCCATACATCAACATTTGCAAGAAATGTATATGTTTTGACATACAAGTCTTCTTGTCGACAGCGCCGATGGCATTATCCTGCTCATCCACTAGAATACATCTTTCTTCCATCAACTTGGACTGCTCAGGATCATACTCTGAGAGATCGACAGTAGCAAGGTAAGCTTTGGCAGCAAGAACAGCGGGAGAAGACATGACTGTAGACAGGAAAGGAGATGGATGGAGATAACGCCCGAAGGTCCAAGGTTTGTTTTAAACCATTGCTGTGGCTTCATCACTAGCCGCAAAGAACAAGCAAATTTCCGTTCATGATCCCACCTGGAGTTTGCACAGCGACACCGTGACAAATACTAGCATTCTAATCTATACTGGTAACTGAGTACATGCACAGCGATATATACTTCTCCCGAGTACCGCGGGCCAGGGAGCAGATACTTGCCATCTAACATTTCAGAACAAAGAACAGCTGATTCAAAGGATCATCAATGCGATGGGTCCATGTGGCTCGCACTGGTCCACTCTGAGAAGGTTCTTGGTCGCTAGCACTGCAGAAGTCATTAGAGCTCGTCACTGCTGGTAGCTGAATATTACCTAGGCAATGATAAAATGCCGCTGCTGCGATCTGACGAGTACTTGTAGCTTCAGGAACTACGGCGTTAAATGTCAATGTCGTGACGCTGGTTGAAAAAGGTTGGAGGGTCTGTAGCTGCATCTTTGCATATCTATGTATACTTTCAGATTAGCACCGAGCGGACTCACTCCAAACTCACTCCAGGAAATTATACGAATTCTTTTCTAAAGTGGCAAGATATACACTTGATTCCTGCGTATCTGCGAGCGTTTTCTGATCCTGGGCTTGAGGAACTATGATAGTAATCTCTCGTCATTCGGAGTATGTGTAAAGGCGGTGATCATATACGCATACATACTTTCAAATGCAAAATCATCGGCGCTTATCTGAGATATTTCTTTGACACTTGGAGAAAATCCGGGCACAGATCCTTGCGCGCTTCCAATCTGACTAGGAGGGAGAGAACTATCCCCTCGACGGGCAGAACCTTCGCGTATCCTGAAATTGTCTGAATTTTCGCCACGATCGACTGGATAATCGAAGGGAGCAAATTCATTCAAGGACGAATTGCTGGCAGCAGCGTTATCCCAAGGGAAAACTGAACTTTTTTGAGAGAAAACGGCGAGATCCTGATTCTCGAGATTGAGAGCTAGTCGAATTCCGAGAGTGGAGGGAGGGCGAGAGAGACGACGGCCTTGTTCTGGTTCCTAAATGAAGTCTTGGAATCTACACGGTGAAGCCAAGACTCTTTGCTTACTTCTGAAGAACGGAAGCAAGGGGTTTCTTCCAAATCTAAGGGATTTTCTAGCCCTTCTCATGCAACGTAGTGTTAGATGAAAATTTGGAACAGAGAGGAGTAAAGCATGCCATTAAAGTCGTCCACGTTTACTTGGAAGTCAACGAGCATGGGTGCTTCCTGAGGTAGCTGGTCGAAAAGTAGATGATCATGAACAGGTGCCACTCTGCGACGTTTTTGCAGGGGCTCGACTACAGTTTGCTTGATATAAGATAGTCATAGAATATGGTGTGCAAATACTTACTAGAATCATCAGACATAATTTCTCCGTCTATCTGGCTTTTAAAATTTCCTTGCCAAAAATCTGCAAGTTTAGGTGCCTGGACTAATAGTTTACAATGAATGGGACCATGAAATCCAAGGGTAATGGAAGGAAAACGTACTACCCAAGGGCACATTCCATAACATATTCTCAAGGATTTGCAGGCTTTGTTTCTGCAGCCTCTTGTGTGTCAATTGCAGTCTTAAAACACGCTGTTGGTTCATATAGTGTGCTCTGGCAGCCTACAGGGAGATGAGCCTGAAGAGGTAGCACGAACGATCGTACTCACTTTGAGTTCCTCATCAGTCAGTTCAGTTCTGAGATCAAGAAGTAGCCGAGTTCGTTTGGATTTCTTTTGGACAGTGTTGTAAGGGGAGACATCAGCCAAGTCCTCCGCAAGTGGTGACGGATCAAAAAACAGCTGATCTTGAGACAAAAACTGACAAGAAAATGTGGTAGCTGGATCTGAGGGAATTTGAGGAAGAATAGTAGACGCTTGCACTAAAGGCTTTGGAGAAATAATTGCTGGAATAGGATGAGCCTTGATATCCACGTAGTAGAGCACATAACAGACGTTTATCAGATTGCGCCTACATAGAGGACTTAGCTGATAGTAAGAGTAGGATGGTAAGATATGTTCACTTTTCTCTTCTTGGGAGTCGCAGATCCAACACTGGTAGGGGTGACTGGTACTGGCAGCTCCTGGTTCCCCTGGACCAGGGGTTCATACGTCAAAGTCTCTAGATTGTCTACGTCCATTGGGATCTCGAATTGAACATCATGATCGAGAGGTTGAGGTGCATCATAAGCAGGACTAGAACCTCATATGAGAGGAGGAATCGTTGCTTGAAAGAAAAATACCTTCTAGGATTGAATGAAGGAAGTTGCCAATCTTCTCCAAGCTCGCGTACAAATTCATCATCCAGTGCACCAGACAATTCCAAGCCATCAATTGAGTCAAGCAAAGGATCACCGAAGCGAAGTGAAACACCAGCTTGAGATGAGGTTAGTTCGCCCTCTCCACGATCAAAGTAGGAAAGATCCAATGAGTGAGAGAAAATGTCATCATGGTGTTCTGACAAAGTGTGAGTATCAGCTCGAGGTCGTTCAGTGGATGGTGGCAGTTTGGTCGTGTCCTTCTTTTTAGACTTCCTCTTCGGATCGTAAACATCCTCACTGTGTTCGTCAGCGTTTTCTGATATTTGGTTATTCTTGATGTGAGGCGAGAGAGTATGGCTGAAGTGCGTTCACTCACCAAAGTTGAGATATTCATTCCAGTCCTGCAAATCATCCATTGTTCACTGTCTAGATGCAGACTTTTGAACTACTCACAGCGACCATATTATCGAATTCAAGTGCAAAAGCCGTCTTGGGGTTAGAGGCGAGGGATAATGTCGAATCCCTGAGATTATTGATAGGACGAGAGATCAGGAGAACAGACAAGGTGAAGAAGCAGAACAGAACGACAGTACTTCAGATTTTGTTGCGCCATTTGGAGTTGAAGGCCTGAGATCGGAGAAACCATATCATGTAACATTTTTTTGAGGGAATTAGAGCATGTCGTGACATCATTCATCAGCATTTCCTGTTTTACTGATAACTTTCAGTTCAAACTGATTATATGCATTGATCAAGGCAAGTACCTTTATACACGCTGATGGAGAAGCTCAGAGGCGCTCGAGGGAAGGAAAGGCAATGGCTCACCGAACAACACCAATCATGAGGTTGGAGGAAAGTCTCAAGGCCAGAGGTTCTGCTGGTTCTGTGATGAGATCACATAATTGAGATATATCGGCTGAAAGGACAGATCGCTTTGGTAGCTTCTTAAAAACAGATTGCGAACCCAAGGTAGCAGCAAGCCTTTAGTGGATCTCTTCAGTTGTGCTCAGACGAAGTGGCCAAAAATGCGAACCAGAGGAGCCCGAAGCCGCTATCTCTTTCCTGGAGCAATTCAGCAGAGAAAAACATGAAGTGCCAGTACGTCAGTGACTGCCTAGTCAAATTGTCACTTCAATAAGAGGCGTTCGTCGAAGAAGACGGTTGGCAAGAGATCAAAAGCAGTGCAGTAGATAAGAGAGTCGGGGGGAAGGAGAGCGATAGGAAGTAAGTTGAGGGTTGGAAAGGGAAATGATATACATACATACATATATATCTTTAGAGCGTACATTTTTGTCCCTACCTCTGCCAGTGCCACCAGTGCATCGAATTTGGTTTAACAGATGTCAGGCTTACTAAGCACTACTCGGTGGAACATCTTCAGGCAATGACAGAGAACACACTGAAAGTTAGAAGCACAGTAATGTTGTGTAAAGGGAACGACCTTGCTCACTTGCGTATTTGTGGCCGTTGGATGTCTCCTTTCCGGTAATAGTATCTTCAACTAATCCCAAAGTTTCCTTCATTCAACACCGTCTTCTTTCTTTTGCTTTCTCCTCTGTCTTGTTCAAAAATCAGAACGAGCTCCAGACTTTTTTGACTCTGATATTGGGCGATGGTGTAAACCTGGTTCTCAGACCTCGTTGCCTGATCAACAGATGCGGATGTTCAGATATGCTACTATAATCCTCCAGAAAGTCTATCAGGAAAAGGCATTTACATGAGAAACGATGACTCATACTATGAAATGATAATTGAGAATGCGATACCAAAAGTTTTCGACCGCCGTTCTCCCAGATAACGCAACGAAATGCCTTAGTAGGACAACAAATATAAGCTGATCCGAGAGGACGCCGTGTCGCTAACTTGAGGCGGGTAGCTGAGTCGAAAGGGGTAAGGCAAGGGAGGGCAAAGCACATTTGGTAGGCTCCAGTTATCACAGTACAGTATCAACCAAGGCTTGTTATGTGGGATTCCGCTATAAATTTCATTCTTAACACGAGAGAGGCAAAAATAAGGATATTCTTGAATTGCACTGGGTGCAATTGAACTAGTCTCTTCTCTAGCGTTAACGCCCACGATTGGCTGAGTGTTCTTAGAACTTTTGAAGCATCATGCATCATACATAAACCAAGTTCGAGCGCGGTCACATGACCAAACCATTGATGTGGTTGAGAACATGTCACAAAATGTGACTTCGAACACCACAATCTCCTGTCCAGCATGGCTCAAGAAGGGATACTCGCCTGGACCAATTCAGCACGGCTCAATATGATCAATGATCCAGGAAGAAAGTACTTCTATGACCAGATTCAGTCCCATGGCTTCCAATTTCTTCGAAACTACTTGAATGAAATTGTCCAAGGCGCTGGGCAAGAGTACGTCTGATGTATATTCTGCCTTGTTATCATCAGCCACTGACTTGTCTTGCAGTTCTGTTATTGAGCTACTTAAAACACCAGGGCGTAACAAGATATCTCCCAAGAAGCCAAAAATACGAATGGCTTCTGCTTCCAAACTAAAGCAAGTCCAGACTGCGGAAACGTCTGTGAGTGCAATGTACATAAACGTGTGTTGGGATCACAACTGAGTAACATCGTCAGGGAGAGCTCCATCCCAACAAGGAGAACGAAAGGATCACAGTCTTTCATTCTGCTAAGCTTTCAGAGAGCGATCAGTCTGCAGAACCAGGCTTAACAAGACTTTCCCCTCTTTCTCGACATCCTTGGCAGCCGCTCTCTCCAGGGAAAGACGGAGACAACCCTACAGAGCAAGTTTCAACTATTCCATCAGCTTTGTCATCACCTGCTCTGCCCATAGTTCATGAAGATCAAGAACTGCATTCTTCTGCGGAAAATGGCGCGGAGCACCAGGAGCTTTTTGTTATCGTGGAGGACGATGAAACCACAGATCTCAGCGGGGTTTTTATGCCAGTAGAACAGGAGCCCTCTACTTCAGTCGCCCAACCAGAGCCACCGACGGAGGATGCTGTCGCTACTACGAGATCCTTCGAGATGGCCATTGATGGAGTTGCCAGCGATAATAATCCACTCCCTGAATTACCACCGAGGACAGCATCTCCCGTTCGCTTAACAGGGTTATCGAGTATGGGTTATAATGCTAGTCACCAACCTCTTGCGTCCATACCAAGTCCCGGTTCAGAGCACAATGGGCGTACAACTGAGATCATCGAAGTACCTCTCAATGATGAACCCACTAGGATGCCGCTCAGCTCTAGTATTTCCAAGCCTTCCTACCATCCCCTTCGTAAATCTGTGCGGGCTGCTCGAGATACCACTGCTCAGCCTGTCACACCAGGAACTGGTCTTGGAGGCAAGCGAACATCCTGGTTGACGAAACTTAGGGAGCAGAAAGCTCTTGAGGTTCCCAGAGCACCCGCACCTGCACAAACTGTGGATCTTCCCGTCATATCCAGCAAACTTGTACCCTCTATCAAACGGAAGAGTAGTGATCTGCATGAAAATACCATGAAAACCGCTCAAATAGATCCCTTAAATGATCATCAAGACAAGAAACGCAAACTCAGCCCAATTATTGCTGCTTCTGAGGATTCAGAGCGCACCAATTTTGACGATGGCGAATCACGGGAGCAAGCTCCCTTGCAATTGCTGAAGAAACATATTCAAGATCTTGGGTCACGCTCTGGCAAGAAATCAAGCAAATCGATTGGTGGGAAAGCTGTTACTGATGCCCTTG
This sequence comes from Pterula multifida, assembly GCA_900068985.1. Lineage (NCBI taxonomy): Eukaryota > Fungi > Basidiomycota > Agaricomycetes > Agaricales > Pterulaceae > Pterula > Pterula multifida. Next base: position 22,608 of record CEMT01386953.1, read on the forward strand.
CAGAGGCTAAAGCAGCGGCGCAAGCTAGAGTGGCGGAGAAAGAGATGACGGCTATCGAACCTATTGAGAGTAGTTCTTTGGAACGGTGTCCTAAAGAGATCGTTAATATGGAAGTTGATTCTGATCCTCTGGAGTTGAAGCTCTCTTCAGTGACAACTGCATCCCAGAATCCAAAGCCAGTTGGGGCTCTTACATTCCTACCAAACCGTGTTACCAAGGATGAACAATCATATACCGCTCCCATTCCTACTCGTCCCAATAGTGCTGTTCCGCCGCCGCCAGTTTTCACAAAGCCAGTGTTTATCCCACCTCAGAAGCTACTTCCAACATCTCACGCATCTGGGAGTCCTTCCCCTCATCACGTTCCGTTGGCTATTCACGTTGGTCTATCTCCACACCTAAAACCGCTCAAGCATCAGCAGCACGTATCCGCCCAGTCAACTATGGAAAGTATTCGTTCTGATGGTGTGTTCGATGATGCGGAGGATGACGCTTCACCCGCATGGGTGCCAAGCACTCAAGATACCGAGTATTCTTGTGGATCTCAGTCAAGTCAGGCTCTTGATTACCAGACGAGGCACATGGACCTCCTGGAGGATGACAGCATGGCTTTGGAAGATGAGGCTCATGTCAAGTCGGGACTCAACGCCATGTGGAGCCTTGCTAAACTGAAAGATGATACCTGGAGCTCTCAGCCAACTGAGAGTACCAAAACTGGCACAGGTACGGACTTGTTGCGGAGGTTGCAGGAAGCGCACGATCATGAACCCAACAAGGGAGGTGAACATGCAAGCAAGGCACGACCTATGGAAAACGACGTCCAGGCCTTCACCGCGAATCGTATCCTAGGTGCACCGAGCGAAGAGGATGCTTCCTTCTATGACGAAACAGAAGCCTTAATAGTGGCTCATGGATCAGATAGTGACAAACCTACCGTTGCTCTTGTAGAAGTAAGTCCCGTTCCAGCCCTTTCTGATGACTCCTTGATGTTATACGTAGAACAAGGATAGAACACCCTCTCCTCTTGCGCCCACGGGCTTCTTCAGTCAGGCATCTAAGCTAGTCAGTTCAGTCTGGGGTAGTAATAAGAAGAACAAGCCTGAGGTTAAGAGCCTCCAACTTGCCGCCGTTGTTGCTAAAAAGGTGAATCTGAGCTTGCATTATATTTTGTTTTGTTTTCCTGATTTGTCTCATCAGCAACAAGATGAGAAAGATAAGAAAGCGAGTAGACTTAAAGAGATGGAGCAACGCAGGCAACAAGCTCTTCAGCGAAAAGCAAACGAAGAAAAAGTACGTGCGTTGGAAGAAGAAAAGAAGGTCAAAGAGGAGGCCGAACGCCGCAGGCGTGAAAGGGAGGAGCAAACAGACAAGCGACCCATTCTCAAACCGTCGCTAAAGAAGGTATGTGTTCTTGAGAGGTAGACACATTGTTTGAAATGATCATCTCGTTTAGGATGACGATACCACCAAGAAACGCAAGATTGCAGTCGAGGAAAAGAAAGGAGAGCTCAAAAGGACCGGATCCAAACTTGGGCTCAACAGTTCTGGTCCAGGTAGACCACTGGGGACTACCAAACCAACGTTCAAGGCCGTCACGACACCTCTTCCTGCAGCCTCGGGTTCTTCGCAATCTAGTACCAAGACCGTCAAAGTAGCAATACCCTCATCAGCACTCAAAGGGAAAGGGAAAGCGGCTAGCAAGGTTCCGTTATCCGATGATGAGCCCAGGCCCAGTCCACCAATTCAGAAGGCTGCAAAGCCAACTTTCACTCCACTTCCACCTACCGAATCTATTGAGCTTCCCGACATCAATAGCGAGTACTCGGATTCCGATGATGAAGATCGTAAACGCAATTATGATCTCCCACAATGGGCACAATCTCCGGAGCTTGTCCAAGCTCTGCAGCAGCAGAGCACGATTAATCCAGACGATATCTTCGGAACCATTCAGCCTCTGAAGATGGAAGAGATTTTCAGGTCTAGGACAAGCAGGTTCAGAGCCAGGACCAGTTCAGCCAATTGGACAGGTGCAGACATGTTGACTGAAGCCGAGCGAACAGAATACGTTCGTAGGATGGGATATAAATGAATGACATAATTTGATAGCTTTCCATGAGCTACCTGCATTTCTTTCCACATGTATGTGTCCGTTAATCTCTCCTATTTAGTTGGTTCATAAGCAGAATATTTTTGCCCTTGCATTGGCACTGATTCTGTTGATTATTTACTGTCAGTTATCAGTCAAGATCATTGCAACATTTATGCCTTGACTGGGGTTGTGTGTTGCGATAGTCAAACGCTCATCCACGACAAGATAGTGTTTAGCAGCAGGCAACCTCGATATTACCAACATTACAGTCGAGTTTTGCCACCATAGGTTTGGGAGGACTGTGGTAGACGCGGATACTCAGGATACTCAACCGGGAGCCCATGTATAACTCATGAAAGCCATTACCTACTAGGAGACGGAGTTGGCTACAGTAGTAGCACCTTATACAAAGAAATGTAGTGCCCTGAAAACTATTGTGACGGAACGCCTGCCTCAGGAAGCGAAAACATTGAGGTCGAACTGTCCACTGGCGCTCTGGTCGGTGTATTGCTTCCCAAACGCAGTGGTCCATCTACAAATGAGATTCAGACATGGTTGTTCAACAAGTGTCTGAAGTGTTTCTTACCCTCCGAACGGGCGAGTCAGTGTCAACGACTGGACGTTGTCGAAAGTTGCGAACCTACACCCGGTTTAACATAGGGTTGACCATTTGCATTAACGATCATTTACGCACCAAAGAGGAACACTATTATCCAAGACGACATTTGCTGACCCAAAGATACTTGCCCATTCCCCAGGTGAACTGTAGATACCGTAAACGAAGCCGGACGCCTTGATTGCAGAGATAATTTGTCTTGCGATGTTGAGGTTCCCCGCTGTGCCGTAATTCCACTATAACAAAGAAGTTCAGTGTCCGTGCAACGACCATGAGTCAGGAAATGTTCACGTTATTGCAGATTCTATGTAAACAAAGGCTCTCAATTATGTGGCTGGTTCAAGCGACGGACAATGTTGGCCACGCACGCTGTGTCTCGCTCAAGATCAATCCAGATTCTTCCTAGATAAGGACGAACTTGAGCCATTGTGTATATTTGCAACCAAAGTGCTTTACCAATCTGCATCCTGTTGGCGCTGAAAGCATTTGCGATCTCTGAAACCTGAGTGGCAAAGCTCTTGCAAGCATTGTTTGCACCTTGAAGGGTATCCTA
>CEMT01386953.1:27123-47440 GCA_900068985.1 Pterula multifida
CAGACGCCAAGCCATGGGTATGATGTCCCGTTGAGAAAGATTAGAGACTTTAAGCAGAGCAGGAGACGGGCGGAAGCTGATGGAGCCTTTTACCGGGTGGACATCCACATGAAAGTATGCCGCTATGTCCTACACGATTTTGATTCGGTTTCGTACAATGAAGATGGAATAGCCTGATTCAAATGATAAAATAAATGGAATGTGATTAGAGACCGATGCAATGCTTGATATTCACCTTCCAGCCAAACATCTAGCACGGCTTGGCGCAGCAAGACGGAAATTGGTATGACAAGCAGGAGGAACAACAGACTGATGGGATGTCAAAGGTATGGCACGAGGGATATGACCTGACATTGAGGTTGCTGTGAACCATGTTGCGCAAGAACTCACTAGGCCTCATGTTCTTTGCGCCCTCCAGTTTTCTTTTCTCTTCATAGAGTTGATCAAAGTTCTCTCGAGATATAGTTTCCTTCATACCTGGACCCAAAGACTTGGAAACGTTGACCGCTTGTAAGCATCCTGAGGCTGTTTTGAGACGGGAATAGACCAATATCCCAGACGCTGTCTCTTTGACTCTGATGACAAGAGCTTTGTTGCACCGGTGGAGTCACCTGCGCGTTCAGCACTTCAGCCTGGATAACTTGCCGGCTCAGTGTCATACAGCCCAGTTAGACTTACTGCCGAGATTCAGGTATGATATTGTTCTGAACAACAGAGTCAAAATTGGTTGAGTGTATAGCAAAAGGACACAGACAATGATAAAAAATGAACGAGAGATTGTAAACCAGAAACAAATAGAAAGAGTTATGGGCATACTCAAATGCTTTAACAAGCTCAGGCGATCTGAATCAGGAGTAGCAGGGAGCCCAAACTTTCCGATAACAGCACCTGGGGTTAATTGTGCTTGCATAAGTAGTTAAGACAGCGATGACTTGAAAAATTGCGGTTGTGCAGTGCCAACATTGATTGTGTTGTTGGGGACAAAACTCTCCTTACTGGTGAATGCAGTGTTGCTGTTTGAATCACGTGGAATGTGGGAATAAACAAAGGAGCCACCACGGCAGACTCACTCACCACTGAACCACCTACTGTCAATCTCTCTCTCTTCACCCAGTTCTCGACGGCACATCTGCCTCCATCCTCTCTCTCTTTCTTTATTACATATGACTTCTTCCTCTTCTTCCTCTTCTCCTGAAATCACTTCTGCAATGGCTGCAGATTCCGACCCGGACCGATCGTCCTTCAAGTACGACTCCAGAGAAGACGTTATGGACGATTTGACCAGGTTTCATCTCATCTGATCCGTCCTTAGAAGCACCCTGACTTTTATCATTTTTAACAGTCGATTCATTCTCAATTTGCCCGACGAGGAGCTAATGTCTCTAGAGAGAGTCTGTTTTCAGGTTGAGCAAGCGTAAGCGAATTCCGTTCTAGCTCCTCTTCCTCTTAATCTTCACAATCACATTAGACACTGGTATTACGAGGATTTCATCCGGGAAAACAACCCTCAATTTCCATCCCTGCCGCTGAAGAGGTTCTCTGAAGAGCTATTCAATTGCTGCCCATTACTTCATCAATGGCGGGGCGATCATGAAGAGGCATTCAACAAATTCATGCGATATAAGACCAGAGTGCCTGTGTGTGGCGCGATTATGTTGAATAGCAAGTGGGACAAAGTATGAGACTTTCTTCAACACACCGCTTGACCATCTAATCATTATCTTCACGCAGTGTGTGCTCGTGAAGGGTTGGAAGTCTTCCTCTGGTTGGGGTTTCCCCAAAGGAAAGATCAACGAGTCAGAGTCTAAACCCAATTGTGCAATCAGAGAAGTGAGTTTCACCAAGTTTTACATTATGCGGCCCTTACTGAACCGTTCATCAAGGTTTTAGAAGAAACTGGTTATAACTTAGCTGGTCACGTAAACCCTGCACACGTCATAGATATGTTCATACGAGAGCAATCTATATCTCTTTACATTGTTCCAGATATTCCGGAGGACTATCCTTTCCTGACCAAGACTCGTAAAGAGATCAGCGTAGGCTCCCCAGCGTTCTGCATATTTTTATCTGACTAAAGTTCACTTCAGCGGATTGAATGGTTTAAACTCACCGACTTACCTACATGGAAGCGCAACAAGACTTGTCAGGGGAAATTCTATCTTATTAGCCCTTTCATTGCGTGCGTATTGCAAGCCATTGGTCCTCTTCATGAACTTACTATTTACCTGCTTTTTGCCACAGTAAACTCAAGGAATTCATCAACCTCTACAAGCCACGAACGTCTCCACGCAAGGGGGCCAGGGTCAAGAAGGCTAATTCCCAACCAGACACTTCACAAGAATCCAGTTCGCAGTCCTCAGATCCTCACACTCCGTCACCCAGGTCTAGCGAACTGATAGCTAACGTTGCTAATCCCAATGATGATGAACGCACAGTGACACCTGTACATGATCCCCATATGGCTTTCCTTCTCTCCAAGCTCGGCGGCTTAAACCCATCGCTCACCTCATCCAAACCTTGCACGCTCCCGTTGGCGCAAATCTCTGTGTCATCGTCTGTTGACGAGGAACGGCGGACCCCCATTCCTACTAGCGCTTCATCAGTCACCTCAGGAATGCTCTCAAGTCAGGACACACAGCCGCTTATAGCGACGCTCACATCCAGGCAAATAGCTATCAAGTCAACTCCCACAACCGTGTCACATGCGACACCCTCAGCACATGCACCTCGAGCATCCTATTCGGACACAAACACTCTGGTCAACGGACATGCACAACAAGAAAGTACTTCACTGTCGCAGTTGCAATCGTCTCCTCGGCAGCACTCCCATCGGACCAAAAGCACTGCGGACATCTCACCCTATTTGTCTCAAACAGGAGCCAATTCCTTGTCGAGGCAACTGAGGCAGATATCGCTACTGGAAAACGTTGCACAGGACATAGCGCGTAGGTCACAGTCCGAACTATGTCGACCATTAACCCCTGGTCGTTGGAAACCCCCCTTAATAGACGGGAATGTAATACCTCCTGCATCTCAAACTCGACATCCTATCTCATACGATGGAGTAATTTATTCATCCTCTGCTACTCTGACTCATGGCCCGTCTTTCCCTCCACCACGGCCATATTCGGTTATGGACGATCCATTTCAAGTCAAGGATCGCAATCGCCTTGCTGGATTAGGTTACTCTACCCCTTTCGATCCAGCCAGAAACCATATCTCATCAATGAGCGAACGTCCTGGGACATCTCTCAGGAATCATTTCGAATATAGCCCATCGCATTCTTACCCAGGGTCATATCATGCACTGATGCCTCACCCCATACCCCCTTCTCCACACATCCGTCCACCACCGGCGTCATCTATGAATCACCATCCTCCTTATCTACTGCACCCCCATCTCCAGGGGATTGCTGAACCGCAGAACATGTACTTGACCAATGGCAGCCCCCATCTTTTATCGTTACTCAATAATCCAGGGCATGTTCCCGCTAATTCATAAACGAATCACCGCCATTATCAATTCCATTCTGTGCATATCCCTCGCTTTTCTCTCTTTTTTTTTTCTTTGGTTCTGTAGGTCATGCCAGCCAGGTTCTAACATATTTCTCGTAACCCAAACACCTTACATGGCACGCGACGTCCTTTTTACTTGTTTACTTTATCATTCATCCTGCTCCCTGCTTCAAATATTATGCAGTGTTAGATTTGTGTGGGCAGTTCATACACTCTTTTTCCTATTCTTCTACTTTTGTCTCTTTTCCTCATTCATTCATTCATCCTTCATTCTCGTCGTTATTTGTCATGTTTCCCTGTGAATTCGATGCACACTCTTTTGATTGCTATCCGATGTTTGCTGGCTCTTTTGTATAGTTTTGTAGCAACAGACAACCCAAGTTTTTGTAGGAACGAGCGTACTGTGAAATGATCCTAGTCCTAGTTTATAGAATGTGGTGTTATGATATCACTTCGGGATATGTTTACCCGGTTGAAAAGCAGAGCAGGTGACACGGATGATTGATTACTCTTAAAAATTTTACAAATCAGAATTTATCATTCTTCTTTTCCCAAGGCCACTTGTTTCTCTAGTATTCTGGAGCTGCTCAATGGACATTGGTTCTGCTTAATTATTCTATCATCTTCCTCATGTTAAACGGTGGTGGAATCAAGATTTTCACTGGTGAGCGTTGTCGTGCGGTGTTTATTCGTTGCCTTGGGACATTGATGACTGCTGGGTTAGGCACAAGCCATCCTGAGCTTGCAGAGATCATTGCACGACGGTAGTTCTCCCTCTTTCCTGAACCCTTCGTTTCCTTTTCGGGGCTCTGACGCCGCCAATTATATAGCATTGGTTTACCGGTTTCCAAGGCAGAGGTGACACGAAGTGGGATCGGTGAGACCAGTGTCCGAATAGCAGAGTCTGTCCGAGAACACGACGTTTACATCATTAACACCGGTTCTGGCGCAGTCAACACCGCGCTCATGGAACTGGTGATTATGATTCATGCGTGTAAAATTTCTAGTGCAAGAAGGATCACGGCTGTGATCCCTCTCTTTCCCTATGCAAGACAGGATAAGAAGGATAAGAGTCGAGCACCGATTACTGCCAAGTTGGTGGCGAATATGATCCAGAAGGCTGGTTGCGACCATATCATTGTGAGCTTCATTTTGTTCTATTCAATTATCTATCCTGGAATACTACAAGTGTTTGAGAGATGATCACTGATTGCCCCTATATAGACTATGGATCTTCATGCGTCTCAGATCCAGGGTTTCTTTGATGTACCAGTTGACAAGTAAGCTAGCAAGTTTTTCTGTTTCTGTTTCTGTTTTCTGTTTTCTGTTGTTTTATTTTTCCCTATTCTGTCGTTGTTGGCCAAGCTGATGTGACTTTCTATTGGTAGTGTAAGTCTACTTTGACCTGATGTGTCGCGAATTGTCTTTTGACAGAATGAATGAAGCTGTTTGCCGAGCCATCAGCTATTTTATATATACGGACCCATTTTCGGGTCGAAGATGTAGTGATCGTCTCCCCAGATGCTGGCGGTGCCAAGCGGTGGGTAATATCATTCAATCTTTGAGCGTTTATTATTGCGATCAAAGTGGAGTGATGGATGGGTGGCTGACTGACTCTGCCTTGGATTTGATAGTGCGACTTCAATTGCGGACCGACTTGGAACAGAGTTTGCACTTTTTCATAAAGAGCGCAAAAAAGCAAATGAGGTTTCACGGATGGTGCTTGTGGGGCATGTGAAAGGCAAAACGGCGATTCTTGTCGATGACATGGCGGATACTTGTGGTACACTATGCTTGGCTGCACGCCAGCTGAGTGAGGCGGGGGCGGATCGGGTTATTGCGTTTGTGACGCATGGGATCTTGAGTGGGAATGCGCTAGAGTCGGTGAACGAGAGTGCGTTGGAGAAACTGATAGTGACGAACACGCTACCGCAGGGGGCGAACCAGGCAGCGTGCTCGAAACTAGTAGTGATTGACATTGGAGTAGTACTTGGGGAAGTGATCCGAAGAAGCCACTATGGGGAGAGTGTCTCCAAGCTTTTCCACGAGGTTCCGTATTAGCACAGATGCCAGTGTCTTTGTTCTGATCCATAGCCTTTTAAATTTTATCAATTTTTCATTTTCAATTCTTTTTTCCTATTTTCAATTTCCTTCCCCACTCCACTACATCACGTGCACTCCTCTCCAATGTCTCCCACTTAACCACTCAATGTTCCTCCATGGTCAACCTGCACAATGTCCCCTCCAGTACTCAGCAGCCTACTCCCCCCGACCATTCTACCATCCATCATCCCACTCCGCCCCGAATGCCCCCAGAACACACCATCAATCGCCGTATCACCGTACAGGGCATCCCCTCCGTCTCTATCCAGAATAACACCCTTGTCGTCGGCAGCGCTCACACTAGTCCGTCACACTATTTCTTGGTTTTCCATCATATAAATCTTATCACTCAACAGGTTCGCATCGCTCATGGACTCCTCTTAAAGGTCTCGGAGACGGTTCTTTCGGCACCGTTTGGCTATGTGATTGGCATGGGACCTTACCCCCCAATACCCCCCTTTCACCCATGCAGTGTGGTCCGGGCGCAAAGCCAGAGTGGTCAGCGAAGCGTCTTGTAGCTATAAAATGCATGAGGAGGCAGTGGAACGGTTGGGATGAGTGTAAGAAGCTGAAGGAACTCGAGGTATGCCTTGTTACTTACTTCCTCTATGTTGCTTTCTCCTTCTCATTCATCGCCTGAATCCAATGGCATTTCTTGTCCACATTTTTATTTTTATTTCCAGTCATTACGTGCAATTCCATTTCACCCCAACATCATCCCCCTCTACGATTTCTTCTTCCTTCCAGATACCAAAGAACTCTATTTTGTTTTCGAGTCCATGGAAGGCAATCTTTATCAACTCATTCGCACCAGGAGGGGTCGACCGCTCGCCGGTGGTCTTGTATCTTCCATTTTTCTCCAGATTGTCGCAGGTCTCCACCATATTCATCAGTCTGGCTATTTTCACCGAGATATGAAACCTGAAAACGTCCTGGTCACCACCACAGGTCTTTTTGACTACCAACCAGTCACTCCCCAAGCATCTGTCCAAAACGATGTAGTCACCATCATCAAACTCGCTGATTTTGGTCTTGCTCGAGAGATCAAGAGTCGACCCCCGTACACTGAATACGTATCGACACGCTGGTACCGCGCCCCTGAGGTATTGCTTCGTAGTCGGGAATATTCTACTCCCGTCGATATGTGGGCCCTAGGGACTATTATGGTTGAATTGCTCACACTCAAACCTCTTTTCCCCGGAACTGATCACATAGATCAAGTCGCCAGGATATGTGAGATGCTGGGTGATCCCAGTGATGAGTATGGGTTTGATCCGTATGGGAAACCCTTGGGTGGCGGGAAATGGAATCGTGGCATTAGACTGGCGCGAGCTATCGGTTGTTTTTTTCCAAAGGTCTGTTCATCCAATCCTTCATCTCCTCAATGTCAAATTTCTCACCGTTCCTGTGAAGCTTCACCCCAGGGATATGTATGCGCTCTTCGATCACAACGTACCGCTTTCATTGGCGCAGTGCGTTATCGACCTCTTACGGTATGACCCAGAAGCAAGACTGACCAGTCGCCAATGTCTCGACCATCCCTACCTTCGAGATACGGTTCCTCGCAACAACATTCCTTTACCACCCGGGATCCAGTTAGCTCCATATCCTTTGCCTCATCCCAGGCATGAATCCAATCATCTACCCTCCCCCGTCTCAGTCCGGGACGTTCCTGCGGCGCAATCGCATCGCTCTATTCCTCAGAATGTTTACACGCCTCCCCCATCCCATCTTGATTCCCCTCATATCGTCAACGCCTCCACCTCCCATCGTACAACATTCTACTCTGCCACTCACCATGACACTGTGGCATATACTGCCGGTAATTCACACAGCTGGAATTCAAATGTGGATACGCAGAACGGGGATTATCCTATGGATACCACGTATGAATCCTCCGAAGAAAGCCCGGCCTCCGTCCCCGTACCTCAAACTCCCACGCGATCACACGCTAACCGACATCCACCAGAGCAAGACTTCACTTCACATCCTCCCAAATTTGGCAAAACCATCTTTGGAAAGAAGAGTGGCAAGTGGTTGGGAACCATGTTCGGTAGTGACAAGTCTAGCCACCACCCTAATGGACTACCTGTGACGGAGGGAGCCATGGTTGCCTCGACAAGTTCCACTTCATTGAAACGCACCAAGTCAAATAGTTCTGACAACAAGGTTGGCGAATCTGGACTCAGCACAGCTGATCAGCAGAAGATGAACAAGAAGGAAGCTGAGCGATTACGTCGAGAAGCAGAAATACAGCGGAGGCAGCGCGCTGAGCAAAATCAAAAGGAGCAAGCACGAGCAGTTATGCAGAAGCGGAAAATGTTGTCTAATTCTACCAAGAATGAGGTCGAGTGGCAGAGTGGTCTCAACGGCTACACGAAGCAAGTGCTCGCATGGGACTCAGTTGCCAAAGGAAAAGAAGCCGCGACTGGGCCTATACGGCAGACAAGCCACACACAATTCGGTGGCAATATCTCTACTCTGGATGCTGCATCTGGCATGTATGTGAATCAGGACTCGCTAGGTATCGATTGGAGGCGAGAGTCTGAGCGGGTCGTAAAACGCCGAAGGGAGTTCGACGATGACCACTCGTCATCAGATGCCCGCAGTATCGGCCACGTTTCGACTATTTCGTTTGCTACGGTTGACAGCGATCCTGGGCCTTCGCGAATACGAAAGATCCCGAGTTCAGTCAGCATTGATAGAATGACACCGACGTCGTCACCTCACGCTTCTGTCGATGATTTCAATTCTGTACGAACTTCTAATTCCTATTCACTAGATGGACAGCTTGCAACTGAATTTCGGCTTCGCGCTGCTGTCGACCCTTACGGTGGCACTCTTTCCCCTCCTCCTATGCACTCACTCTCGTTATCAACCAATTCACCTTCATCCTCGCCTTCCCCACCCTGGATACAGGAGCAATCCCGACGGAAACAACAACTCCCAGTCCTTACTTTGTCATCTAATACACCTAGTCCCATTAGCCCCCAATCCGCCATCAATCCTATATTCAAAGTTGTACGTATCAGCACCATCTCGTTAATCCATGTTTCTTACTTTTCTCTTCACTCCTAGCCGCCACTAACTTCTATATATTCGCCAACATCGTTGCCCCCGTTTTCGCAGCTAGAAGCTGTAGCAGAGGGGGAATACCCGCCATTATCACCGATGTCGTTTCACTCCCCAGACGATGATTGATCGTCTCTCCACTTGCGGGTCTCTCTGCATTCACTCTGTCTGTTTATTTGTTTTGGATTTTTCCGAGGTCGTGTTGTCATTTCTCCTTCCTGATTTTATTGCATGTTGCATCCCTCGCCTCTCCTTTCAAACATGCTCCACATTCTTTTATTTGATCATACAGCAACCGGATTATTATTTCGCATTTTCTCTATCACCATGCTAAAGACTCCTCTGGAACACTCGTTGTCTTTTTTATTCTGTAACTGCATGCAGCACTTTGGGCTTAATCCACTTCTGCTTTGTTTCCTCTTTCATTAAGCAGGCGTTGCTTCCTATCCTCTCCCTTGTAATTGTCTGTTCCTCTTTCTATCATCTTCATCACCATCATCACCCCCATCATCACTTTCTCTTTTATATCATATTGCTCTTTCCGTATTTCTTGTGTCTATCACTCCTTTTGATACGCTACTTTGTGGTGCTTTTTTTTTTTTACCTGAGCTCCCTGACTTCAGACTCTGCCATTGTATTTTTATACTATATTTTGAAATCAAGGCTGTACAAGGTAATTCTGGCATCAGGGCTTGCTGAGTCGAGACTTGAGAACGAGGTCCTAGGTGTTCACTCCGATTCATTCTATGATGGGCATATGACAGCGGAAGTATGATACAGGTGCGCGCGAACTAGGTAGGTACGTTTCTCAATGATGGTGTTCTTGCTCGAAGCAAATGCCGCTGTGAGGAAGGACCGGGTTAGCTAGTAAACAGCAGGTTTTTTTTTGTCAGAAATCACTTACCAGTATCTATGTATGTGAAGCACAAATCAATCCCGAGCAGATGCTGCAATTTTGAAATGAAAATGTACTCACCCACATGCTCTTGGACCTGGTTTATCCTATGAGTAAAGCAATTAGTTTAATCATTGAGGTTCACCAACACCGTAAGGGAACGCACCAAGTTGATGAAAATCTTAGGGTGACCCAAGGGTCCTCCTCCTATAATACAGAAAACTTCATCCCACAAAAATACACTTTCTAGACCAGAGCAGACGTACCACCATCACAAACAGCTTTCCGGCCTTTTACAAGACGCACTGGCTCATTGGAAATCATTTCCATGGCACTCAGTGGATTAGGCTGAAGTTCCATAACAGCCTGTTCAAATCGAGGACCAGAATGTTGGGTCGGGCGTGGCTGTTGGTTAGTCGACCAGGTTGCTGGATAATTGGGTGCCTGCGGAACAGCTGGAATGGTTGCTTTTGGCTCGGCCGCTATGTTGGCAGTGACATCCGTGGAAGAAGAGGAGGACAAAGAGGGAGCGAGAGCAGCGTGAATGGGATGAAATGAGCGAGAAAGTGAAGGAATAAGCCGAGTACGACAAAGAGAGATCATCTCAATCTTTCCGAAATGTGCGTTGATGGTACAGAGCAAGCAGTGTGGCTGTGACTGTGCAACAACCAATCGGAAGTGCGCTCGTGATCAATGTACCTATGCTGGCATTCGCAGTCGTTGCCGCTGAACGTAAACGTTAACTGTTATTACTATTGGTCCATTCGACCGCCATCTCATCTGTGTAATTGACTTTGGGTCTAGATTGGCGACAAGGCGACATTTGGTACTGCCTCAACCAAACAAAGTTCTAGACTCAGTCGGTTCCGCCAGCTTCCGCTGTGGTCTCGAAGTCTGGACCAGCTTGAAACACTGCTATGTATATTGGAACATTGATCTGACGTCGACGCCCGTCTAACATTCTCGGTCTCGCGACCATCAATGATTTTTTTTTTACCGTGCTTTCTGTTGAAGATGGCTCAGTTCCCTTTCAGAAAGATAGTCTCGGAGACCATATAAAGGCACGCACCAGGTGCACTTTTTGTCACTTGCACCTCACTCGAAATCTCTTTTCATCCAACTTCCTTTGTTCGCAATGTCTAGTTACCAATCTCTTGCTCCTCCATCAAGGCCTAGCAGCCCTCGCTCACCTCGTTCCATGTCCAAAAGCAGGACAAGAAGCATGTCGCATCTCCCGCAGTCGAAGACAAGCGTTTTGGTTCTCTACGCAGAACCCTCGCTCCAAACGACCCTATCCCTGTCATCTGACTTGACAGTGAAGCAGGTTATTGCTAAAGGGCAGACGGAAATAGAGAATTACATTTCGACTTCTCAAGGCATCCCTAAATTCAAGATTGATCCAGAGTGCACGGACTTTTTCCCAGGTATTCCCTCTGGGAATTTCAGAATGAAATCCTTTGCTGACCTCGCTTACCTTCAAGCTGCTGATAACGATATCCGGATTGGAGATTTACCAGGCCTCAAGACCGTCGTCTGTTGGCCAAAGTCGCTTGATAACACTGATCGCACTCCTTCACCATTAACCGATCTCTTGCATACCCTGCAAGAGCAACACTCCCGTGCCCCTCCACCAGGATGTTCGTGCTATGCTTCTCATTGCCAATAGTAAATATCTGACGCCTACCACCAGCTTCTCTGAATAGCTCGGATGATGTAGCAACAATTCTTGCTAGACTTGCGAAGCTTGAAACAACCGATTCTGTGCAAGAAGAGCTGCGCCGAGGTGTCCATGCTCGGCTCATTAATCTTGAGCGTGAACAGGTAGCTTCCCTCAATAAAATTGCTTTCTTGGAGAAGCAGCACGCGGATTTGGTGTCAACCATAACCAGGCTTCAATCGGCATTGACCTTGTCAATGTCCGCAGTAACTGGGGTAAGTCGAAGTGGTCAAGCTGGTGTTCCATCATTGACACACAAATTCTGTAGGATGATGACGCTGTGGCCAAGGTCCTGTTCCGTGTCTTAAACGACCGTGCTCGAGCTCAACTTGCCAAAATCTGCGGATTCGAAAACTGGACACAGCTCGAGTCTGAGACTGCAGACTCTAATGACATCTTTAACACCGCGACCCGACACATCCGCCGAGACCCTGCTCTCAACCATTACTGGAAAGCGCTGGGAACACAGACTTCTGCCCTCTGGGCCCTGATAACTCCAGATCCAGAGCTGGAATGTGATCTATCTGCGGCTGTGACGGAGGGGCTGGAGTCAAATGCGATTAGTGCGAGCATCGAGTCATTGCCCGAGGGTACCAAGAGAGATGACTTGATTGCAATTTATCGTGCTATCTTCAGTGCAGAACCGGATTTGTCACCTCAGTGAGAGGATACCGAGGAAGCTATACAATAATTAGTACATCTATGTTTAATCACTGGCACCGTGTTGCATCCCTACAGGTTCTTAGATACTTATAATTTGATTTAATTTAATTTATTGGGTTGTACGGATTTGCACTGGCTTTCCGCATCAGTTGCAAGCCTTATCAAAGTTTTGTAAACTTGTTGCTTCTCTTCATTCAACGTTCCACGTTCAATCAACACATTGCATCTCAAAATCTCGCATTAGATAGTGATGATAGACTGGCCTCGAATCTTCTGTTAAGATGCATGCTAGATCTGGGCTCCAAGTATGTCAGCAGGAAATGGAAATGCAGTAACCACTGACATCCGCGCCTTTTCTATGATTGACAGTGATACTAAGAGATGGTATTGACCTTTTCTCTTGTGCAAGGTAGGCATCCTTCTCTATTGAGTGCCGATACCTGGGAATTTGCAGGTGCGCTTCGTCACAAGAACTTCCTCTACGCATCCGACAGACTCCACCAACTGTATCCTAGTTTGGACCCCCCCAGACCACTAATGGGTGTAGTGCGTACTGTGCAGTTCGTGTGGTTGTTGGAAGGTCAGATATATTTCTCACTTGACATTGATCCTGTCCAGCTGCAGTCCGCTGTCTTGAATAAGCAACTGATGGCTAGCAAAAACCCAGATCCACAAAGACAAGCCAGGTCTGGAAGTTTTATTTAGTCGCACAATCATGAATCTGTCATTTACTAGGGCTTCTCCTGTTCAGTATTAGCTCTCTCGTTAACTATTGAACGATGGCGCCAGTATCTAACACTCACAAGTTCCTGCTAGAAGTTTATCTTGCGGTGGCTTGAAACGGCGCATTGTTCAGATGACCCCTTGACCAAAGGCCTCTGAGCCTGGACTGACTCTCGCTGCTGGCAGTATAAAAAGAGGTGACGACTTCCAAAAGGCAGTTGCTCCAGCAAGCCCGTCTCTACCATATCTTGACAATCTTATTCATCACAATGTCTAAAGAAGAACTTGGCATGTTTGCCGACCGTAGGACTCTCTTCGAGGTCGAACGTACTCGGTACGATTTCCGATTTCTTTTATGCTTGGTCCCATCAGGAATATTTTTCCAGCGCCCATGCTGTCGCTTACACCCCCACGCTCGCCTCCGACAGACTCTCCTGGTGCATGTCATGGTGCGATCCTTGCTTACTCCAATCACGCAGGTCTTTATTGTGCATCTCTCCATAGGCTCCATCTTGTTCTCTGGCACGGTTTGAAGAGCTTGCACATTCATGCCAGGAAGGTTGACAAAGAAGGTTATGCTGGTTACCGTGAATACGCTCTGCTCGCCTTCCAGTTTCTAGTTGTGTGTTTATATACTGCACCATTTCTTCTATTCCCTCGTTCTCAATCAATGAACAGGACCACCATGATGCCGAGGAAAACTTCCTTTACCCTCGCATGGAAAAACTCATTCCAGGCTCAATGAAAGAGAACGATGATCAACATCATGCCATTCTCGCTCCAGTCGGGACCATCATCAAGTACTTCACTGACCGTCCGAACTTCGAGGACTTCAAGCCTGAGGAGATTTGTGCGCATTTGGATGGACTCATCTATCCCATTATGAAGCACCTTGCTGATGAGCTCCTTACCATCACTGGGCCTATTCTCCGCCCTGTTGCCTCCGAGGAAGAGTGTGCTGAAATTGCTAGGGTAGCAGACCTCGACCCTCCCAAGACAGACTCTTCAAAGCTGTTGCCATTCCTCATCCGTAAGCCATTGGCATTGTCTAGTTAACCTACTCTTATTTTTCTTTAGAGAGTCTTCCACCTGGCACCCCTTTTCCCCCTACTGTAGACCGCCCAGACTACGAGAAAAATAACCACATGTGGGGTGTAAGTGATACTTACCTTGTCTTTGGGATAGAATTGAACTCGTTGAGAACAGTACACTGCTTTTCCTAAGCAAGCCCAAACCGCTGCCTAATCATTCACTTGCACAATAGCCAGTAATTGTAGTCTCCTGCAGAGTTCCTTGTTTAATGTACAACATGAATAATGCACCTTTCTTTTGGGCTTCAAATTTCGAGTGAATTTATCTATGTGCATGTACTTACGGGGTTCCAGTTTCAGTTTGAGCAAGGGAGACAAGGGTCAGCAAATGGACTGTATACAGATACTGTACAAGAGTAGCGCTACGTGTGTGTATCAATACATGGTTCGATTTCTACGTGGGTCTAGCTCGAGCCCAAGGCCTGAACTTAGTTTAGCTCTTCGATCTCAATTCCGTCGTCTTCATCTACATCCATTCCTGTCACATCACTTCCTGCATGATTAGGAACGATTTCCAATCGGTGGTGGGCACCATTGAAGCGGACTTTGACGATCTCGCCATCGCGAACCTTGTCAGCGAGTAGCATGACAGAGAAAGGATTCAGGAGTTCACTTTGAATGGCGCGGTTGAGTGGACGAGCGCCATAGGTTGCTGAATAACCAACAGACATGAGGTAATTCTTCGCTGCGTCATCGATATCAAGAAGGATCTTCCTGTCTTCGAGACGCTTGTGAACTTCTGCTAGCCGAAGGTCAACGATCTTGAGGACGTTGCGTCTCGATAGAGTACGCTGAAAATGAAAGTAAAAAACAAAAATGCAAGTAGATAGTGATTGAGTGCTTACGAATATCACAATTTCATCAATGCGGTTGATAAATTCTGGGGGGAAATGAGCTTGGATTGCACCCATTATGAGTGCTCTAGTTTCCTTCCTGACTGGGCCTTCACCCACGTCGTGAAGGAATATAGCTCCGAGATTGCTTGTCATGACAATGACTGTATTCTTAAAGTCCACAACCCGACCTTGACTGTCCGTCAAGAGACCATCATCCAGTACCTGGAGAAAGAGGGTGACGAATTCACGGCAAGCCTTTTCAATCTCGTCAACAAGGACGATACTGTAAGGCTTCCGTCGAATGTACTCTGTTAACTGACCTCCTTCGTCGTGACCTACATATCCGGGAGGTGCACCAATGAGACGAGATATCGAGTGCTTCTCCGAGTATTCGGATCCATCGATACGAATCATAGAGTCTGGGGAGTCAAAGAGAAGGTTCGCCACCTGCAAGAAGATGAGGAATCAAGGCGTTATTATGAGAATGGGCAACATACTGTTTTAGCCAATAGGGTCTTTCCTGTACCAGAAGGACCACACATTAAAAAGCTGGCAATGGGACGCTGAGCGTTAGACAATCCGCTTCGACTGCGTCGAATAGCATCGGCAACAGCCTTCACGGCCTCAGGTTGTCCGACAACATGATGTGCGAGAATACGATCCATGCGCAGCAGCTTCTCTTTCTCGGTAGACAGGAGCTTAGTCACAGGAATGCTGGGAAGACAACGATGAGTCCTGGCTTCGTGGAGAGAATGAATGAAACACTTACTTAGTCCATCTTGCAACAATTTCTGCAATTTGATCTGGGGTGACTGTGCTCTTCTCCGCCATAGAACCATCATGTTCGGCAGCTAACTTAGCTTCCAGGTCATGAAGTCTTGCCTGCAAGTCTGGAAGAGCATAGTACTTGAGATCCGACGCGGTGGATAAATCATATCTGCAGAAAAAACCAAAAGATCACATGAGGAAACATACAAAATGTGCAAAACAACTTGAGCCCACCTTCGCTCAGCATCTTCGGCCTTAGCCTTCACTTCATCAATCTTCCTTCTAATATTATTGATTTCTTCGGTTCTCGTCTTCTCATTCTCAAACGCAGTCTTAAGTGGAAGAAGCTCGTCCTCAACATCTGCAATCGTTTTCTTTGCTAGCCTTAGCCTCTCCTTACTAGCTTCGTCCGTCTCTCTCTCAAGTGCATGAATCTCCACTTCAAGTTGCAATTTACGACGTTGCAGCTTATCGATTGCTTCAGGTTGTGTCTCCTGGGTAACACGCAGGCTAAATCCGAGATTCAGACTAGGAATCAATGGAGAGTTGAGAAAACGGGCTTACCTGGCACAAGCTTCATCCACGAGGTCAATCGCGGCATCGGGAAGTCGTCTGGATGTCAAGTACCGGTGCGCCAACTGAGCAGCAGAGATAAGCGCACCATCATGAATACGAACGCCATGATGAATTTCATATTTCTCCCGAATGCCTCGAAGGATGCTGATAGTTTCTGGGACTGTAGGCTCGTCCACAAGAACTTGGGCGAACCTAAAATAAATTATCAAAAACGTCATGAGAGCATAACAGTGAAGCATGTCTTACCTTCGCTCCAGAGCCGCATCGGTTTCAATGTATTTTCTATATTCTGCAAGTGTCGTTGCACCAATGCATCGTAATTTACCTCGAGCAAGAAGAGGTTTGAATAAGTTGCCTGCGTCCATCCCTCCACCCTCAGCACCACGACCAGCCATTATAAGATGCAGCTCGTCGATGAAAAGGATGACACCAGGGCCACCATCCTTGGAAGCGTTCTCAACCTCATTTAAAACCGCTTTCACACGCTCCTCATACTCTCCTTTATACTTGGCACCTGCCATGAGGGCCCCTAGGTCTAGAGAATATAGTCGTGCGAAGAGACTGAACAGTTTCGAATCAAAATCAATTGAACTATAAGGGGCAAGCATTAGAACCAAGCATACCTTGCAGGTACATCGCGCTTGACGATTCGCTGGGCCAGGCCTTCAGCTATAGACGTCTTACCGACACCTGGTTCTCCAATGAGTACAGGATTGTTCTTCGTCCTAATCATGAAATCAGCAATCAATGTCGAATAAAAGCCGCTGGAAACCACCTTCGACACAGAATACGAATAACACGACGAATTTCGTTGTCTCGACCAATGACGGGATCAATCTTTCCCTCCTCTGCTAAGGCCGTAAGGTCCACAGCATATTTCTGCAGCGCATCGAAACCTTGCTCAGCGTTCCTACTCTCTACTCGTCGATTACCGCGAGTCTGTTCAATAGCGGTCTTGAGAGTTCCTTCTGTTAAGCCTGTTTCTTTCAGCAATGGAGCGATTGAGGGGTCTCTGATAAGGGCAAGGATGAGGTGGTCCTGAGCGATATAGCCATCGTGCATCGTCTTCTGAAGGGATTTGGCCTCACGAATGACTTTTACGGAGGCCTGTGATAAGTTGACATCTTCTGGTGGGGGATCCTGAGTGGGGATCCTAACTATCAGCTTGTTAAGAGCTCGCTTCAAAACGGCCTAAAAATGACGTCAGCCTTTGTGAACTCGTAAATTAGTTGTGTAAATGACATACTGATTCACCACCAGCCTTTTCAACGATTAATGAGAACAGAGAAGAGCTAGAGCTTCCTGGTACATGCTCAATTCCTTCGTTTAGGAGCACAAATGCTATGTGTGCTGGGTGAACTAATAACAAAGAGCGATTAGATGATGGTCAATCTTATGAGACAAAGAAACCAATGCACCTTGTGGATTGGCATGATCCTTAGCAAGTTGTATGGCTGCAATCAAAGATTCTAATGCCTTTTGAGTAAAATCGTTCTGAGAATCCATGAGGGGGAAGGGAAGATGAGAATGAGTCGAAGAAGTGAACTCTGCTTTTAAATATCATTCGAAGTTATTAAAGTTCTAGACATTTCTACAATGGCCATAACCTTTCTGGGCGCCTAGCTTCTACACGTTTCTACAGCTGTCAACGCCCTTCTTGTCCCATCTACCATGTTCAGGCTCCCTCGACGGAGACGCCCTTCACGTCCAAGGAAAGGCGTATTCGATCCCAACGACGCTCAGAAAGTTCGATACACCAAGGTCGGCATATGGCATTTCTACCAAGATATTCCACCCCCATGGACCACGTTGCTGCCAGACTCATTCAGTGAATGGCTGGAATCCCACCTAGAGGTGGTCAAGGCACTTCCGTATATTTGGAAGATGTTCATGGACATTGCTCAGACCAGGCACTGTTTGTTATTGCTTGTCGTTGTTCTCACCATAGAACTTGCACTCTCGCTAATACCAGCCCTGGTTTTATGGTACTCTGGTCAATTTCTGAAGATTGTAAGATAGACCATTAAAAATAAAAAGCTTGTGTTTTTTCATCGTAATATCTACTATAGGTTGAGACTGCTGTGAATACAAGAACAGTGGACAAAACGTTTCTCATCAGAATCGTCTTCTCCCAATTCGCCTGTTCTATCTGCACACATATTCTAGGCTTCATCAAGAATAAGTTATCGTCCAAACTTAATCTACGCATACGCCTCTACTATTCAACACACAGTTACTATGCTCTTGCGCGACTCGATGTACCCACTTTTTCAGACGACGCCGTGCACCAACAACTACAGAGTGGAATATCCATTGACAGCAGATCTTCCGTCCCTTGGTTAATGATCACAGGTACCATGCACATCATGGGAACAGCTATCAGCCTGGTTTCACAGTTCACGGTTCTTATTGCCGTCTTGAATGATCAACAAGATGGTCTTCTACTTGCCTGCCTGAGTTTTGCCAGCCCGCTGTGGTCCTGGTTCATGAAAGACAACCAATCTATCCACCGTGGGATGGGAGTCTGGGCTGCGACTACGGACAACCAAGATTACATCAAAAGCCAGGGTCTAAAGAAAGCCATCAGCACCAATTTACATCGACAAGAAATTGTTGCAGGAAATATGTGGAAATTCATGTTTCAAAGTCTGCTCTACTCAATTTCTTTGCATTCGTATCGTATTTATGAGCAATTCCAGGCTACCGCGAATCTATGGACCGCCTTGGTGACTATGCGATGGACTTCTTTGAGACCAAGGCCCATATACAATCTCAGTTTCGCTTTTCTTCTCTTCTCCAATACCCAATCAATGAACTTCCCCGTGTAAGCGAATCCGGACGAAATCTATATCCATACATTTGCCTACCTATCCCTTTCGCAGATACTTTTTACGCTAAGAGCTGTGACGAAGCCATCATCTATTCCTCTATCTCTAGCATCATTTAATTTAATCACGACCACTTCAACCTCATTCTCAAGCACCCTTATCACCATGTTCAACAATACTGGATCGATATCTCAAAATTTCGACAGCGTAAGGAGATTGTACGAAGTTGTCAATATTCCGAACAAGGTCGTTGACGGACAAGAAAGTTTTCCTGAGGATCAGAAAAAGATCGCAAGTGGCATTGAGATCGAGTTTAGGTCTGTTGATTTGCCTTTGTTTGCGGAGTTGAATTAGAATTGGCTGTACAGGAAAGTCTCTTTCTCTTATGAAGACAAAGGGACTTATGCACTACGGAATGTTTCCTTCAAGATCTTGCCTGGTCAACTTTGTGTCCGTGCACCAGTTATTTTTCTATTTGCCCGTAATAACACTCACCATAGGTTATTATCGGCCCAAATGGTTCTGGAAAAAGCACCATCCTCAAACTCATCACTCGCCTTTATGATCCCGATGAAGGTGAAATTTTGATAGATGGCCGAGACATCAGAACATTGAAGCTCGAGGACCTCAGAGCAACTATAGCTGTTCTCTTCCAAGACTATACACACTTTCCGCTATCTGTAGGACCTGTCAATTTACCTCTCTACGGTCATCTGAATCTACCAACCCTAGATTCGGGACAATATCGTATTAGGATCACCCACACAAGCATCTAATCATGAGAAGGTTGAACAAGCAGCCCGGATGGGTGGGGCCTACGAGTTTGTTGCGGATCTACCAGAGGGATTTGACACTTACCTGGATAGACCTGTGAGCGATATCTATGCTGGATTACCTGAAAGAACAAAAACTCTCTTTGGTCGCTCTGTTGATTATCACAGAGTGAGAGGGGCAGGTCGCATGGCACGCTCAGCAAAAACTGCTTTAAGTGGAGGTCAGATGCAAAGGATTGCGCTGTGGGTATAATCACTATCTACGAGGTGTACCTTCAGCATTCATCCACTGCTACACAGATCACGAACCTTTATGAGATCTTTCGACGATGAACGTCCCGTTGGATTGTTACTCTTTGATGAACCCTCTGCCTCGCTGGATCCCGTTGCAGAGCATGGTTCGTACCTCTTCTCATTCAGATTTAGTGCGGTAAAACTCCATGCCATGCTATTACTTGTCCCCTTGATATAGATCTTTTTGAACGACTAAGGCAACTGCGAGGAGATAAGACCATGATCTTCTCTTCCCATCGGTTTGGAAACCTGACCCGCCACGCCGACCTTATTCTGTATGTCCCCTATTCATAATTCACTAGTCATCTTCCTTGACAACTCAATGAAACCAAGGTATATCAACGATTCAGAAATCGTGGAAGAGGGAACTCATACCCAGCTCATGGAAAAGAAGGGTGGCAAATATGCCGAAATTTGGAGCATGCAGGCACAAGCGTTTTTACCCTGACTTACCTTTGCTCA
>CEMT01386953.1:47515-64831 GCA_900068985.1 Pterula multifida
ACAAGAAAGATAGTCACTTCTGGGGGTAAAAACGCTAAGGACAACTATGAGCACAAACACAGATCATTTTCAACAATCAAACCCTGCTTTGATGGTATCAGGACCAGGAGTATCAAATTAGTTGCTCTTTGATGCTAGTTCCACAACGAAACATTCTTCGTCGCGCAAGCTATGCAGCTCAGAACTAGGTTCCAGTGTCTTCTGAAGCGCGTGTACTTGTTTGGTGACATTACTACGATTGTTGAGTATCATTCAAGTAAAAAGATTGACTTGCATTGAACTTGCCTGCTCTGTCTATGACTGAGCATGTCTCTCCAGTTCTTGGTGACCAGCGGTCGACAAACATTTCTTGCCTCTTTCTTTTTGTGATTCAGCCTCTAACAAAAATTTTGCCTCAAGATAGAAGAGCAAGTGAGGAAGAGATCCCGTTCAACTTGGCACCCTATTAGCCTAAAAGTCTGTTTCTACAGACCTTCTACGCCAGTCACAGCATAAATATCTTTGAAGGCATCGCCAAGCTGACATGGATGGTATAAAAATCAGAGCAAATTGCTATAGCTAGGTCAAAACCTGGGAGAAGGGAGTGCTTGTACAGTAACGTACTAGATATATCTGCCACAGCTGTGCGCACGCAAGCTTTGTGTGCAAACGCAGCAAACCTCTTTCCACGTGCCGCTTCTTCATCTGCATGCAGCATAATGATAACTGAACCAGAAAAGATAGTCCGTTTACCGGTTTATGTTCCTCCCTCTGTTAGAACTCCCCTGGACTATAGCATCGTGAAAGGCCAAGGCACTCCTCTTATTCTTGATAATGGTGCATCCAACCTACGCTATGGTTTCGCAACGTCGGATGTGCCCTTAACTTCCGCGAACGTTGTGGCCAAATATAAGGAACGAAAGTACAACAAACCTCTTTTACTCTTTGGAGAAGGAATAGAATCCGAAAGCACCGCGAAGGTTCAAGCTAAAAACCCTTGGGAAGGGGATGTTCTTTTGAATTTTGATGCTCTGGTGTGATTATTTCCTCTCTAGACTCGATCTCTGCGGCTGATACTTCATGGAGCCATAGGAAAATGCTTTGGATTGCTGTTTTCTCCAGCTTGGAATAGATACATCTTCTGTGGAACATCCTGTTATGATGACTGAACGCCTGTGCTCTCCCTTGCATTCCAGATCACGTACGCCAATACATTTATTGTTATTGGTTGCCTCACTAAGTCCCTACTAGTAACATCCGAACTACTTTTTGAGTTGTACAATGTCCCGTCTTTGTCATTCTGCATCGATGCCCCAATGTCCTTCCATTACAATTATACGACCCCAACGACTCCAGACAAATCGCAGTCGAGCGGGTTAATCATATCCTTCAACACGGCATCCACGTCTGTAATTCCTATCTTACGGGGCGAATGCATCTTAAGAGCAGCAAAGCGGTAAGCCGACATCTTGTCACCAACCGCTGCTGTTATCAATTCATGCTAGCATTCCCTGGGGTGCTTCACAAGCCTCCGAATATCTGCTCAAGCTTATTCAACCAAAGTACCCTAATTTTCCCACCAGATTAACAACAATACAGACTTCGGTTTAGTCTCTTCCCCCTCAATACTTCCCACTTCTATTCAGGCTTATTTTATTTAAAGTGGATCCTTCACAGTGTATGCTCCTTTGTACCTGATTATCAGGAGCATCTCCGCAAACTAAACGACCCGGATGCACTCCGACAATATGAGAAAATTATACAGTTCCCATTCACCCCTACCATCCTGGAAGAGAAATCCGAGGAAGAACTGCAGCGTATGACCGAGAAACGGCGCGAGCAAGGCAAAAAATTGCAGGAAATGGCTGCCAAGTCCAGATTAGAGAAAGTCAGTTAGTCATATTTCCGAAGTGATTCGTTGCATCAATTCTTGTATAGCTATTACGGAAGGAAAGTGACCTCCATGATTTGATGGAGATGAGAGCAAAGAAAGAGACCCTTAACAGGCGAGAATTTCTGGTAGGCGACCAAAGTACGGGAAGTACATCATAGTATCTCATCTATTGAGCTAGCGGCTGGTTGAGAGCGAGGGGTTTGAAGACGAGTCCTCTCTGGAGGAAACAATCAAGAAGCTAGAAAATGATTTAAAGAAGGCACGCAAGAAGGAAGCTCACGGTGAAGACCCATTAGTGAGTAGCCTGTGCTTTTTCCTTCCTTATGCTGATTGATCACAGGAGGAACCATCCTTCCCTCTTGTGGATGTACCAGATGCGGATGTATGGAAATCTGATTTTTATCTAAGCACTGTGTCTCAATGTAACATGAACAGCTGGATGAGGACGGAATCAAGGAGAAGAAAAAACAGAAACTTATGAAAGCTGGTTTTGAGGCACGACAACGCGCAAAGCTAGAGAAAGAGCGGGAGAGAGAGGAACGAGAAAGGGAAGAACGCAAAGAAGAAGAAGACAGGAATGCCGATTTTTCATCATGGTCAAGTAGATTAAAACGGGAGCAGGAGGTGAGTTTATTTGTTGATTTCATAGCAAACTTGAAGACTAATTTCCATAATATTGAGGCGCTCATGACCAAAATCAGGGATAGGTCTAAACGAAAAGCTGCATTGAATGATAGGAAGAGCGCCGCAGCTCAAGCAAGAATGAAGAGCATAGCCAGCCTTGCAGCGGATGATCGCGTTCCCAAGAAGAAACGGAAGGGTGGCGGGGGTAAGCTAATTTCTCTCGTGCATCGAGCTTTATTCATTGAGACAGAGGACATGTTCGGGGCCGATGATGCCGATTGGGCAATATATCGTAAAATAGTGAGCCTTCTGTCACAGAGTTAGATCTTCCGACTAAACCTCCCACTAAGAACACTGCTGCCGCCTCCTCTGACGAAGAAGAAGATTTGAATCAACTCCAGCGAATTGAACAAAAACTTCTGACACACGACCCTTCATTTACTATTGATCATACATTTGCCTCTTTAACAACTCAAAAATCTGCGCTTATCTCTGCCTTTCGTCCTACGTATGAAGAGGGGGAGGCAGAAGGTGATTCGACTGTTCTCTCGTGCCACTGTCCACTTATCTTGCGCATACCAGGACTTGCTCGCATTCATCTTACGACTGAGAGGTGGAGGGTCTGTGAAGCCTGGTTTGCACCTAGTATGGCAGGCGTTGATTCTGCTGGCCTTGCGGAAGTGATTCAGAACGTATTGGCAGGGTTCGATTACGAGGAGAAGGCTCTGTTGGTCAATGTATGAGATTATTCCGCCTATTCTGCTTAGGTCTGTTCACATCATATTACTAGAATGTTTTCTTAACTGGCGGGCCGTCTCAGTTGCCGGGCCTCCAAGAAAAGTTGTATGCTAGCTTACGGCCGATACTACCTCCAGAGATGGCGCTCCGAGTATTTCTTGCAGCCGATCCACAGTTAGACCCTTGGAAAGGGATGGCTTTATTTGCACAAGGACCACAGTTCCCGAAAACAGGGATAGCCAGGGCAGAGTATGATGAATGGGGTGGAGAAGTTGTGAAAAGGTGGTGGGGAAGTAATTGGAATAGCTCTGTTGCCCAATAAACACTATTATATCTGCAGGTTCATCATTAACATCCACGGTCCTGGCTAAATATTTACAGCATAATGTGCATCAAGTGTATAGTTGAATACAAATAGTAATCTGACAAGGGCAATCCAACCAGTGGGAAGCAGTGAGAAGGTCCCCAGATCTATTGGACTTAGGTGCAGCAACCAGTTGAAACAGTTGAACTGGATTGATGGACTTTGACAGAGTCCTGTGGAGGAGCTCCGGAAGTTGATTCTGCCTGGGTATCAATAAGGCGTGTCTTGATGTCCCTGGCAACAAAGAGAAGGTTAGCATGGAAAGGATAACACCAGATTTCAACGACCTACCTGGCCAATGTGAAGAAAGCTTCTTCCACACCGTCGTTGACTTTAGCTGAGGTTTCCATAAATTTGATTCCAAGTTCGTTAGCCAACTCTCGTCCTTGGTCTTCTGTCACAGCTCTTTTGTCACTCCAATCTGACTTATTGCCGATGAGAATCTTATTTACGCCTTCAGAAGCATGTTGCTCGATATTTGCATGCCAGGTCCGGATGTCTGTCGGTGTGATAGAGTGTGGATGACTTGAATTGCACGGAAACTTACTGTTGAAAGAGCGTTCATCGGTTACATCGTACACCAATAGAATACCCATTGCACCTCGGTAATAAGCGGTCGTTATAGTTCTGAATCTCTCTTGTCCAGCAGTGTCCCACTGTATGCCTGGTTTAGTCATGGATAGATCAAACGGTGGACTTGGGGCCTACGATCTGTAACTTGATGCGCTTTCCGTCCAGTTCAATAGTTCGAATCTTGAAGTCAATACCTATTGTAGTGATAAATGATGGCGTCCATGCATCATCACAGAACCGCAAAAGAAGGCAGGATTTCCCAACACCTGCCACATTGACAATTAACTGAGTATAGATGATCGAGTAAATGGCTTAGAAGAGACAAGATACCGGAGTCACCAATAAGAAGAAGCTGTGATACATAAGACCAATGTACGTGCAAATATCAAGGGCCTTACTTTAATGAGGAAATCATAATGAGGGGGAGGCATGATTGGTGCGAGTGGGAAGAGATGAAGTCTGTGCCTGCACGTGGCTACTGGCTACTGTAGCTTATTCTTTCTCTGATGTCTTCGTATGATATCGCCGAAGAGATCCGCAATATTCTCCCCGATACAGAAGAAATAGTTGTTCAATACCTTTCTGGGTACTTGGTCGACGACGCTGGGGAAGAGGAAGATGTATTGAAATTCACTCGCGACATTATCGAATCGCTGGCCCAAGGTCGGCAAGAGCTGGTCGAAAATCTCATGCTACGTCTCGAGGAGCTTCTTGAAGATCAATTAAATGCGAGACAGAAGAAAGTGGCTGCTCCAAAGCTGACGAAACTTGACAAAGCCGTTGATATGAGCAAAGTTTCTATGTCCAATACTATTGCTTTATCGGAGGGCGTTGATCTGGAATCCATAAATAAGGGAAAGTGAGCTTGTTTCTTTATCTATCATCCCTAGTTGCTGATATATTTCCAGAGCATCTCGTGTTGATGTTAAAAAATTGAAGAAGCAGGAAGCTAAGCTCAAGGTCTTGGTCCTCCCGTCCCTTCTCGTATCATGCTTAAGAAAATATCGCAGGCTAAAATTGAAAAACGTTCTCGTCGTGATTTGTACGAAGGCTCGAAGCTCCTTAACGAGCATAGAAAACAAGTGGGCCGTTATATTTTTTTGCCTAACCTAGTTACTCACTGGATCCTTGCAGCAAACGTATGAAGAAATGTTTATGAAGGTACGACTGAGTATGAATCTAATAGCTCTCGATGTCTCGATTGAGCCGAAACTCAGATCAACTCCCTGGAGGCTAGCAGCGTCGCAAAGAACAAGAGTAAAGACATCCACCTACCTTCTATTGATGTGAATTTCGGTTCAAACCGGATATTGTATGACGCTTTATGTTTTATATTTTGGAGAGACTTAGTTCCATACTAGATCCGGAGCTGCCTTGACATTGGCCCATGGTCGCAGATATGGATTAATAGGACGCAATGGTCGGCTCCGTACCCGTACAAAATCGTGTTGTCTTATTCATCTCATTGGATAGGTGTTGGTAAATCCACGCTTCTCAGGCATATATCCATGAGGGAAGTACCGATTCCAGCTTATATCACGATACTATTTGTGGAACAAGAAGTAAACTTTCCAACGGTCAACAATCAGGACATAGCTGACTGGACGCACAACTAGGTCGTTGGGGATGATACACAGGCTATTGACTCTGTCCTCAAAGCGGATGTTTGGCGAGATCATCTACTCAAGGAAGAAGCCTCTTTGAATGTGCAACTTGCCCAGCTGGAAACGGAAAACGATGAAAAACGGTTCGATGACGCAAGAGAGGAAGCCTCTTCCCGCCTTGCTGAGGTTCATGCTCGTTTGGCCGATATGGAAGCTGAGACAGGGCCAGCTCGAGCGGC
This sequence comes from Pterula multifida, assembly GCA_900068985.1. Lineage (NCBI taxonomy): Eukaryota > Fungi > Basidiomycota > Agaricomycetes > Agaricales > Pterulaceae > Pterula > Pterula multifida. The sequence goes on from CEMT01386953.1 coordinate 53,531, forward strand.
AGCATTGTTAGCTGGTAACGTTATTTGAACCTCTGGGCAAATTTTCTGCTGATTTCGTTCAAATCAACAGGTCTTGGCTTTAGCGAGGCGGATCAGCAAAAGCCCACCAGGTCTTTCAGTGGAGGGTGGAGGTACTTTTCTCCAAGGCCATTGATATTCCACCCTAAATCTATCTGAAATTGCAGGATGCGGCTGGCTCTAGCCAGAGCTTTATTTGTTAAAGTCATTAACTTGCTGCTTCCGATGATCACAATGTTTCTGATCGTGCAATAGCCGACTCTACTCCTCCTGGATGAACCTACCAATCACAGTACGCTTATGCAGCTTTTCGATCATCCCTTCGTTCACTTCGTCCTTAGTCGACCTGAACGCCCTTGCTTGGCTTGAAGACTATCTGCAGACTTGGCCGGGTACCTTACTTGTAGTGTGAGCTTTTGCTTCGACAAATCCAAAAATAGTGTTTATCTTATCCCCCCATAGGTCACACGACAGAGCCTTCTTGTGCGCAGACTAATTTCATTCTCTCGTATTCATATGAATCCAAACAACAGAGATGCTGTAGCAACTGATATCGTTCATCACCACTCTGGCAGACTAGATTATTACAAAGGGTGCGCGGCTTCCACAAGAAAGTAGTCGCTTCTAACGCCGTTTACCAGAAACTTTACACAATTTTATTCCACTAAATCTGAGCGTGAGCGTAATCTCAGAAGGGAGTACGAGACTCAGTTAGAATACAGGAAACACTTGCAGGCATTTATTGACAGATGGCGATATAATGCTAACCGCGGTGCGCTTCCCACGTCCTTAGATGTCCATAGAGTCTCATGTCTTTACAGCTGCCCAGGCGCAATCCAAAATAAAAATTCTGGAGAAAGTAGCTAAGACATCGTTTGTATGCATCTTTATGTCTAACATACACTAGCTACCAGATCTCCAGCCACCCGAGCAGGAAGAGACAGAGAGCTTCCGGTATAGCCACGCAATTCTGCTGTGAACCCTGCCCATGACCATATCGTTCCAGTTTCCCTGAGACATCCAAGATTTCGCCCCCTTTGCTCCAGATGAACGAAGTGACGTTTGGCTACACGCCAGATAAGATAATCCTCAAGGGTGTCAACATAGATATTGGCTTAGACTCACGAATCGCTCTGGTCGGTGCCAACGGAGCCGGAAAGTCCACTCTGTGGGTGGTAGAGCTGTTCCTGCTCTTTAAGACTAACAGATTCCAGGATCAAGCTACTTATTGGCGACCTGAATCCGAATGCTGGAGAAGTCATTAGAAACGGCCGTTTACGAGTGTCTGTGGCCAATATTATAAACTTACACTCAACATTGATATTCTTCCAGGGGATACTTTGCGCAGCACCATGTTGACACACTCGTTCCCGCGATGTCTCCTGTACAGTTTTTGGCTTCCAAGTTTCCTGGAAAATCCGAGCAAGAATATCGGAGTCATCTAGGGAACTTTCAGATCAGTGGAATGATTGGGTTTGATATTATTTATTAATGCGGGAAGGAAACTCAGATCATCATTTACAGGTTACAGCCAATTAGTACACTCAGTGGTGGTCAGAAGTCTCGTGTGGCTTTCTCTGTCCTGTCGCTTCTACAGCCCCACATCCTCTTGTTAGATGAGGTAGGACACTCAAAACCTGGATCATACACTGTTCACTCAAGTTTTACAGCCGACGAATCATTTAGATATGGAGGTTCAGAGCTGAGCACTTTCTGAATTTGTGATTGCTCTAACGAATTTCATTATGATTAGGGCTTGGATGCTCTCATGCACGCACTTCAAATATGGAGTGGCGGGGTTATCATTATCTCCCACGACGAGAAGTTTATTACTAACGTAGCCAAAGAGGTGCAGATAGCCCAGCCATTTATCTATTCACTACTAAACCTTCTAATTTCGTTGTCAGCTTTGGGTATGTGGCGATGATACTGTCAGAAAGTTCAAAGGGGATGTTCAAAGCTATAAGGTACTTTGAATGTTTCCAATCCGAGCAAGATAGCTGACCAATGGATAGAATCTGATTGTCAGCAATGTGAGAACGAAACCCTGACCTGTAAGTCACTGACAGCCCGCGCCGTACATACTACTTGTGATGTGATACTGTAAACTCTACTATGATTTTCTCGAACGGAGATGCATTGGGTTTGATTTCCTCTAGAGTAGACATATATTCTAGCAGTAAATTGTGAGCTATCAGAATGATCCAAAAAGAGGCGCTCTGTTCTTCAAAATAAAATGATCTCAAGAGACGGTGTAAGTTCTGTGTTATGTAATAATTGTGGTCGACCATCGTCCCTGTTGTCCCAGGTTGAGTGACACCTTATACTGTATTCATCCAGCTCCGCTTATTCCATTCCTGCCTTTTCCTTTATCCACATATTTACTCAGACTATAGTATTAGTACTAATCTTGCACCATCGGCAAGCCACATTGCCATTTCTGATTTTATGAATCATCTGGCAAGATTCCGTCACGTGTCTTTATTTCTCTCAACAACACGTTCCCAAAGTCGCGTCCTGAGTCGTGACGCCCTTTCAATTGTCCACTCACGACGCTATTTTTCATCGAAGATGAGTTCTGACGAGGGTGAAGGTTTTGATTTCAACGTATCAGGATCCGACTCAGAGGAAGATTATCAACCAACCAAGAAGAAGGTCTGCCACAGTGTCATCGCCCTCGCTGCCTGCTTATCACGCGTTATAGGTCACAGTCAAGTCTAAGGGCTCCAAGGTGACAGCAAAACCGAAGGTCAAAGTAACGGCTAAGTCTGCACCCAAGAAGAAAGTGCTTGAATTACGCGATGATAATGCGGAAGATGATGCTATGGACGTTGATCTCGAGCCAATGATGGAGAAGGACGAACCTGTTGCGGCTACCCAGAAGAAGAAAACAGCATCAGAGACATACACGAAGGTAAAATTGTCGCACTTTTTCATCGAATCTTCGTCTAATACCGAGTAGCTTACCCAACTAGAGCATATTCTTAAGCGACCTGATTCCTACATTGGCAGTGTTGAGACCATCTCTCAGCTCATGTGGACATGGGACCCTCAGGAGCAACACTTAGTTCACCGAGAAGTCAAATATGTGCCAGGATTTTTTAAGATAATAGATGAGATACTAGTGAATGCCGCAGACAACAAGGTGAGTTTCCACCACGAACATGTAGTGCACCCACGCGTAATTGATCTCCTACCTTGGGATAGATTAACGATTCATCCATGGATACAATAAAAGTTACTATCGACCTGGAACAAGGAATAATATCGGTTTACAACAATGGCCGTGGCATTCCAATCGAAATCCATTCTAAAGAAAAAATATATATACCCGAGCTCATATTTGGTCACCTCCTTTCTTCATCTAACTACGACGATGACGAGAAGAAGCTTACAGGTGGTCGAAATGGGTATGGCGCCAAGCTTGCCAATATCTACTCAACTGACTTTACTGTCGAAACTGCGGATAAGAACACAAACCAGATTTACAAGCAAACATGGACCAAGAACATGAGCAACGTTGGAAAGGCAAGGATCACCAAGAATTCCAAAGGAGAGGAATGGACTCGGGTGACATTCACTCCCGACCTTGCTCGCTTTGGCATGTCCTGTATTGACAAAGATACTGCTTCTCTTTTGATGAGGCGAGTTTACGATATGTGTGGGACTGTCACCGGAGTCAAAGTCTTTCTCAATGGCGAACGCTTGAAGGTCAAAGGCTTCAAGCAGTATATAGAGATGTATCTGGACTCCGTGGCCAAGGAAAATGCTTCCTCTTCTGGTGGGGCAGCACAGCCTAAGCCTACGCTTCTGTATGAACGAATCAATTCCCGCTGGGAAGTTGGATTTGCCCTTTCCGAGGGAACATTCCAGCAAGTCTCATTCGCTAACTCCATCTCGACGCTCAAAGGCGGAACTCACGTCAACTATATCGCGGATCAATTGGCTAAGAATCTTCTCGCAGCTATCCAGAAGAAGAACAAAGGCGCGGCGGTCAAGGCCCCACAGATCAAGAATCACATGTGGATTTTCGTCAATTCCCTCATCGAGAATCCGACTTTCGACAGTCAAACCAAAGAAACGTTAACTCTGTCTGCTAGTAAATTCGGTTCGAAGCCTCAGTTATCCGAAGATTTTGTGAAAAAGGGTGCTTTATATTTCTCTTCTCTTCTACCAGTTGATGTCTGACTAGTTAATAGTTATGAAATCAGAAATCATCGAGAAAATATTGGATTGGGCGAAGTTCAAGGCTGATCAACAGATCAAAAAAACTGATGGTACTAAGCGTAGTCGGTGAGTATACGATGAGCCCTTTGTTGAGAATGTTTGCTGACGCTCCTGTAGTCTAACGGGCATGCCTAAGCTTTCTGATGCCAACAATGCTGGAACTAAGCATGGTTCGAAGTGTACTTTGATTCTCACTGAAGGAGATTCGGCCAAGGGTCTTGCACTCGCTGGAATGGGTGTTGTGGGTCGAGATAACTTTGGTGTCTTCCCTCTCAGAGGAAAGCTGTTGAATGTCCGTGAGGCGAAGCACGATCAGATTATGAAGAACGAGGAGATCCAGAACGTCAAGAAGGCACTAGGACTGCAGCACAATAAGGAATATACTGATACCGCTAGTCTGCGTTACGGTCGTCTCATGATTATGACTGATCAGGCGTGTTAATTCATCTTTTTTGCAGCTCTGAGCTCATAAAGACCGTGCAGGATCATGATGGTTCGCATATCAAGGGGCTGCTCATCAACTTTCTCGAGCATTTCTACCCATCCCTTCTCAAACTACCTGAATTCCTTGTGGAGTTCGTGACTCCAATCGTCAGAGTAGGCTGACTTCAATCTGCACAAGATCTCAACCATAGATCTCTACTGATACCCTCTTCATAGGCTAAGAAAGGCAAGCAAGTGATTGACTTTTTCACAATCCCAGAGTATGAGAAGTGGCTCGAAGAGACGCCGAACGTTCACAAATGGGATTCAAAGTACTACAAAGTAAAAATTTCCGCTAAATATCCCCAACGTTTTATTGACATCATCAAGGGTCTGGGTACTAGTACCGACGATGATGGGAGGGACTACTTCGGCAATATGGCCAAGCACATGATACCTTTTGCACCAACTCGCCCTGGAGACAAAGAATTGATTGATTTGGCCTTCAGCAAGAAGAAGGCGGACGAAAGAAAGGAATGGCTTCGTGGGCTAAAGGTAAATTGTCTTCATTTAAAACTAGGAAATATTTACTGAGCATATCTGTAGCCTGGCACTTTTTTGAATCACAACACGGATCAGATCACCATCGATGACTTCATAAATAAGGAGCTCATCCTTTTCTCAATGGCTGACAATATACGTTCTATTCCTTCAGTTGCTGATGGTTTGAAACCAGGTCAGCGTAAGGTTATGTGGAGCTGCTTCAAGCGTAACTTGAAGAAGGAGATCAAAGTAGCTCAACTTGGGGGCTATGTGTCTGAACATGCCCAGTACCACCACGGCGAGGCCAGTCTTTACGCTACAATCATTAATCTTGCCCAAGACTTCTTGGGTTCAAACAACATCAATCTCCTTATGCCGAACGGTCAGTTTGGTAGCCGAGAACTTGGTGGAAAGGATGCCGCCTCGGCTAGGTATATTCATACCCAGCTCTCACCTCTAGCCCGTTTACTCTTTAATCCCGCCGATGATTCACTGCTCAAGGAGCAGAAAGAAGACAATAAAGCCATAGAGCCAGAGACTTATCTCACTGTCATTCCTCTTGTCCTGGTCAACGGTGCTGAAGGCATTGGTACTGGTAGGTAGATAGTGAAACCTATGTTTAAGCTGAGACTAACATTTTTACAGGCTGGAGCACCAATATTCCTACTTACAATCCTGTGGATATCATTATCAATTTGAAGCGGATGATGAACAGTGAAGAGCTTCTTCCTATGCTTCCTTGGTGGAAAGACTTCAAGGGCTCCATCCGGCAAACAGGGAAACAGAAGTATGATGCAGTCGGTGTGGTCAAGAAGCTGGATGACGTTACGGTGGAAATTACAGAGTTGCCCATTCATAAATGGAACCAACCCTTTAAGGCTGAGTTGGAATCCATGATCGATGACAAAGGCGAAAGTCTTATTAAGGTGGAGTATAAAGAATCCCTCTGCTAACGGCAACCCTAACGCGTTGACCCTAGGACTACAAGGAATACCATGATAAGATCAAGGTCCACTATGTAATCACCATGACACCTAAGGGTATGGAAAAGGCTGAAGCACAAGGTTTTGAAGAGTTTTTCAAGCTCGTGACTAAAGTCACTACTAGTAACATGATATGCTTTGGCTTTGATGGAACCATCAAGAAATATGAGTCTGCCGAGGAGATCCTGGAAGACTTTTACCCGATACGATTGGCGTTCTACCAGAAGCGAAAGGTTGTGTTTCATTATTATATCTTGTTGAAATATGAGGGTTATTTACAAATGACACCTAGGATAATCTTGCCAAAGCCTTACAAGATGGTTTCGAAAAGCTCAGCAATCAAGCACGGTTCATCCAAATGATTGTTGACAAACAACTCGTCATCTCAAACAGGAAGAAGATTGAAATTGTTGCAGACCTCCGCAAGCATGAATTTAGACCGTTCCCAAAGGTAGTTAAGGCCACTGAAGGTCCATCGCCAGACCAGGAAGAGGGAGAAGAAGAAGAAGAAGTAACTGATCTCAACGATTTCGATTACCTCCTTTCTATGGGAATCTGGAATCTTACCAAAGAAAAGGTATTTATTTGAGTGTACGGAGTAACAGCGCCATTAAAACGAGAAGCTTAGATCGAAAAACTCAAAAAACAAGCTGACGATAGGGAGAAGGAACTCCTTATATTACTTGCCAAATCGCCCAAGGACCTTTGGAGTGCAGATCTCGATGAGCTTCTGGAGGCCAACGAGGTAAGCAGCGGGCTTTTTTGTGATTCTCACAACTTACTCTATTCAGAAATACAATCTCGAGCGAAAAGAACGACAGGAGACCGATGCCCGTGGAAAGAAAGTAAAACGCAAGCAAGCAGTGCTCGAGACTAGGAAATCCACTGGAGGAAAGAAGCGAACTGTAGCTGATGACGATGACGATGATTTCATGCCCACCAAAGCACCTATTAGGAAGAAGGTGCCTGGCTCTGAAGCTAAGCAATCTACTGTTCCCAAATCCAAGAGCAAAGTGAAGGCGGATCCTCAAGAACTCAAGAAAGCTGCAAGGCCTGTTAGTAAAGACGAATCTGATTCGGAGATTGAGCTATTATTGCCTTCGAAAAAACCTGCTCCCAAACAGAAGATGTAAGTTCTGTCTATCGTTCGCGAGGCACCCTATTAAATCTATGACAGTGTCGACCTTGCTGACGAAAGTGATGATGATTTCACTCTTAATCCTCCTAACAAGACACCTGCTCCCAAACGGAAGAGGTTAGCTCAGTCCATCGTTTGCCAGGCATTCTACTGAATCTGTAATATAGTGTCGACCTTGCTAACGAGAGTGATGATGATTTCACCTTCAAGCCTCCTAAGAAGAAGGCAGTGCAACAATCACACGTAACCGACTTCTTTGAGGAGACTAGTAACTCGAGTAAGACAACCAAACCTATACCGAAGAAAGTTGCCCAGCGTATGAAACCTGCATCACCTCCTAAACCCAAGAAACCTTCTAAAGTACTAGAGAGTGACGACGGGGAACAGAGCGAAGATGAACTTGACGCCGTCCCTCGACCTCCTGCCAGAAGCACAGCTCTACGAGCAGCACGTGGGAAAGCCAAGGCGTATGTTGAGATATCATCAGAACCAGAAGATGTCTCAATGTACGATGATGGCGATGACGATTAGGGTTTAAGTTACTTTTGCATGTGCAGCTGCGTCTTGAGTTTTACTTAGTTTAGGTTGTACTGTGATGGCCACTAACTCGACACCCGCCGAAGTTAAGTGCATATATATGATACAAACGTTTCAATAGGTCATTACTTGTAATACAGTGCGTGTGATATTAAAGCATTGAAGCTTGAAATTGGATCAACCTTGCCGCCGTCTTTTTTCTGGAGCATCCTGCTCTATCGAACGATCTCGGGTGCGTTTATCGTAGAATTTCGCAGAACCATAACGATCGTCCCTCGAGTATCGATCATGAGAGTGACGATCTCTGGCGCTATCTGAACGGCCATTGTACTGGCGATTGCGATCTTTCCAAGAGGAACCAGTTTGATCCTCATTGTAATCTCGGTCCTGTCTTATGTTAGTAATCCGATGAATTGGACCCGTGTTTTGTGGGCAATCTGAAAGTAAATAGTTGGGTAGATATTCATTCTAGAAGGATGATGCTACAAACCTTTTTTGAGATGTGGACCACCACACACAAAACAGCCTTCTGTGTCAGTAGATTGTCTGCCAGCTTTGGCCGATCCAACTCCTCCAAACCCAGCATTTCCAATCGTGGTATCTTGATCCACCAGATGGGTGTATTTTGTTCGGCCACGCTTCCCAAAATTTTTGACTTGCATAACTTTGGGTAGCAAGGAAACGTCCACGGTGGATTCGGTCGCTTGCGTAAAGTCGTGGCGTTTAAGGATTTCCGCATCCTGTATGAAGAGGATCAGAGCACGTCTCGATATTGTCAAGGAGCAGATATACCTGGTGGAATGCACCTTTGTGCCAATACTTCTGTAGGAACTGTTGCTTGCCTTTTGGTTTCTCATCTCGAGATTTTTGGGCATGCTCCATATCTTCTTTCATTCTTTGTTCCTCCGGAAGAGCTCTTCTGCGTTCAACCTCCTCACGCTCCTGCTCTCTGCGAATCTTCGATTCCTTGTCACGTTTGATGCGATTTAGCTCACGCAGTCTCCAGGCCTCAAATTCCCCATTGGGATCTAGGCCATCTGTGTCATCAATATCAAGCACCTCGTCCTCTTTCTCCCCTGAGCAAAAGGATTATAATCTAAGAAATTAACCCCTGTAAGGAGAGTGCTGCTTACTCTCTGCTAATTCTCTTCGAATGCTGTCGGCGACAAGGTTGTGACTTTGTTTTCGTCGTTGTTCGTCTTCTAATTTCTTCCGTTGTATAGCAGCTTCTGAATCCTGCCTCTCGGCTTCAGCGACAAGAACGGTATCTCGATTTCGTCTGTACAAGTAATGCTAGGTAAAGCCATCTCTTGAACGCAGACAAAAGCACCTACTTCGGGACAAATACTGGTCGGAATGCTGGTTTGGGAGGCTCTTCTTCTTCTTCTTCCTCCTCATAGTCACTAGACTAAGTAAAGAGCAGGAACCTTAGTTAGGTAGTACAACATGTTAATAAGGTAGTAAATACCTCGTCATCTCCTCCAGTAGTTACTTTAGCAGTGCCTTTTGCCTCAGCCTCAAAAGCCTCATCATCATCATCAGACGACGACGAGGAGTCGCTTTCTTCTTCAAAAAAGTTGGTCAGTGCGGTTCGAGTAAGTTTGAAGGCAGAAGCACCTTCAGCCTCGAACTCCGTACGACCTGATTCCTGACGACCGGCAACGGTTACGGCTCCATCCTTTGAGATATTCACGTCCTTCAACGTGACACTAATGCTTTTTGCAGGCGTTGCAGTCTGGGCAACAGCTGGTAGATCTTTATTGTCTTGCTCTAGGTCTTCGACAGGGACATCCTCATCCTTATATTGTTGAAGGTGCTTCTGGCTATCATCTTCAGAGTCGGATTCGGATGGAAGATCTGTGACGCCTTTAGGTGCCTTGCCTTTCCAATAGCGAGCGGCAGGACGAGCAGGACGAGGAGCTTGTTTACGCTGCATGAGGTCTCGTGATCGAGAGCCTCTTGATTCTTGAATGTTTGATGCTTGATGCGGGGATATGCCTCTCTTTCAAAGTTAGCAAAGCCCGTTCTCTATAGCTCTGTCAATGTAGGCCATCTTCGTCACTTGGGTGGAATCTCTTCAACTCGAATTTTCTTTTCAGTTTCGCAGACAGACACCTGGCGGCGTGGCCCCTCTTGCTTTCCATTTCTTACGCATAACTAAACCATTAGATCGCCACCATCCTGCTTCGCGGGTTCCAAAACACATCTTTCCTATCTTCAGTGCTCCTCTTTTTACTATCAGGGCTTTTCCATTTCAAGCTCTCGAAGAACCCTCTAACCTCATACCGGGCTTGCAGACCATTGATTCATGTCTGGAGCAAGCACATAGCATCAAGGAGCCGGCGAATGGTTTGCCCAGGCGTTTTCCAATGTCTATCCAATTCATTATCAAGAAGAATCCTAGTAAGAAGACTTACATGAGGAACAACTTCTTGAAGAGCATCAAAACCGCTATTACCTTAATTGTCGTTAGAGGAGCTAAAACAAAGAAGAATGCTGGTGGTCAACTAGAGTTAGTCCTTAACGAGGATAAGCTTAGTTTGCAGACATCGTTAATTTTGCCTGGTACGATTTGGTACATTTTGATGAAAGTAGTGGACTGATCTCGCGCTTTAGGTTGGACTTATGTATTCATCATCCCTACCATAGTTTATCCCCCCTCCAAAGTCGAAATGGTCAGCGTTCTGCGAAGAGGCTTTTCAACAATATGCGAATCCATCCTCAAGCTGGAGGCATCCTGGGAGAAGGACAAAAGCCAATCTCCGGAGCGAGATAAACCTGAACTTGTGAAACTAGACGTCGCCTCTCTTTTTACGAGTCCCTCGGTATAGCTTTGTTCACAGATTCTTCCCTTCTTTTGATTATTGATGCTCAAGGTCAGGAAAAGCAAGGGTTGACACTCTCTGAGAAGATAGCACCTTTATTGCCCGCTGAGACTCAGTATGAAGAGGCCTGGCGGCTTTCACGTCGGCTAACAGAGGTAACTGTCGTTCCTTGCATTGTGATTGCATTGCTCACGATTGTGTAGGCTAATTCAACGCAAATGCCGAGCCACTCGTCCCGGAAAGCAGCCGATAGACGCCAGGACCTTCCCTCACGAGACATAATGGGGCGTACTCTGCGTCAAAGTTACAACGTAGATGCCGCGGAACCACACGGTTATAATTCTACTATTTCTGTTATACAGGAATCATTATATCGACATAGAGCCGGTTCATCCGGTGTTTTTAGGGTAGACCCACCAAAAAGGGGTTGATTGTGTAACACTCTCTGGATATCCTCCCTTGTGGAACCTCAGGCCTCACGGCCTGCAACTTTTCAATGTATTCCACTGATGGCCTTATCCCATTATTCTCAGGCACTTTGTAAGTTTACTATAGAGAATTCGCAGTAATAACTCGTAGCAGTCTGTAGAGCATCAATGTTTCAACG
>CEMT01386966.1:10638-33142 GCA_900068985.1 Pterula multifida
TATAGAACACTGTTATGTAAAAGGAATCTGTTCTTTTGCTATATGTTGTTAAGCGCCTGTTGCGGCGGTACAACTGCCGTTTACTACACGTTTCTGCCAGCGACGACCCCTTGTAGTTTGAAAGTTCAGCTTGAAATATCTACACAGACCTTGCGTTTTATCTATGTCCTCGACAACCAAGGCTTCAACAGGTCCTGTCGAACTGATATTTCTGGGTGCGTGCGTGTTCTGATCGTGACGAGTCAGTGCCACAACAAAAATTTACAGGTACTGGAAGCTCGTCAAGTCTACCACACATCGACTGTTTGACAGCTGGACCGAATGGAAGACAATGCAGAACATGTCTTTCCACCCTAAATTCAGAGGGGAAGCACAACATACGCAGAAACACAAGTGTTGTAATTAGGCTAGACGGTAAAGATGGGAACCGAAAGTGTGTTCTTTTTGCTGTGCATTCGTTCCACCTCATTGCAGCGCCCATCTATTATCTACAGAACTATTGTTATAGATGTCGGAAAAAATTTCCAAGCAGCTGCTGTTGAATGGTTTCCAAAGTATGGCCTCAGGACTATCGACGCCGTCTTGATAACACATTCACATGCAGATGCTATGAATGGTCTAGACGATCTGAGAGGGTGGACGCTGAGTAGCGCCATACAGCCCTATATAGACATTTATGTCTCTCATACAACGTATGTCCAAGTGCAAAGGGCATTTCCATACCTTGTTTCTAAAGAATTTGCTTCGGGAGGAGGTGATGTCCGTAATTTTTCTCAGCGTTAATGCTTGGAAAAGAATCTGTTCGTCTGAAAATCATTGGCTGGCACAGGTTCCTGATTTCAACTGGCATATCATCTCCGATAAAGTACCCTTCGAGATAGCAGACACAGGGATCGAGGTTACACCCATCTCAGGTGGTGCGATAGTCTACATTTGGTGTCCACTTCTAATCTCGAGCTGTAGTTCACCACGGTCGCTACTTTTCGATTTTGCCACCTCTAGGGTTTACCCCTACTCCCAGGTCTACTGTCCCTTCAACTCCTACGTCCTCAATTGCTCCACCGCTACGTCTCAGCGAATTAGTGTCAGCCACCTCTCTCAAACTCAACTTGAAAGCACCAGCGGAAAAGGTTCAGCCATATCTGTCTTTCGCATTCAATATACAAAATACTATCATCTATCTTTCGGATGTATCACATATTCCTGATGAGGCCTGGTCTATCATAGAAGACTCACAACGCTCCGCGATCTTCCCTGTCTGTGTCTTGGACTGCCTCCGTATTCAGCCACACACGTCACATTTTGGCGTTGTAGATTCTGTGACCGCAGCAAGGAGAATTGGGGCATATAGAACCTACTGGACCGGGTTTTCGCATGATTTGGCGCATGATGAATATGTTACTATTGGAGAGTCACTGGATGCACCTAAAACATACCCTGGAAGAGAACTCACGCGGCAAGCGAGGTTTGCAATTGAAAGTATCGAAGAAGGGAAGCCTATCTGGCTTCGACCTGCACACGATGGATTGAGGGTAACCATCAAGAAAGTAGAGGCTGGTTTTGAAGTGAGGGATGGCACTTATGACCCGGAAACCTGATAATATGAAGTACTCGGCTCGAAATCCTGTCGCAGTTCTGTGATTAATCTATGTTATTAGTAGTTTACGGGCTGCATATTGACTACGATTCGATTACTTGATTGTGCAACTAGAACTCTTCAATATCGTCATCCTCTCTCCACCATTTGTCGTCTTCGCTGTTGCCCCCTACTTGTACATCCATCGGTCGATTATTCGCTACAGTAGCGGGATCAACGTCAGGTCCATCAGAAGATATTCCACCATTGTTATTGTATCCTCCATCACCCTCATCCAATTCGCTCAAACACCCACCTGCAGTACCTCTGACAAACCTAAGATTCCAAAACCTCTTTGGATTGCTTTCTCCACTCAGCCCTACACCTAGACCTGAGCCAAACTTCTCTCGGGCACTCAACCAACTTCCTAGCTCAGTTGAAACCTGTGCCTTGCTCCAGTGCTTACTGTGCAAAGTTCTTCGAACGATATCAACACCTTCCTCGGCCTCTCTTTGCTTTTTGAGCATTTCAAAGTACTCAGGTTTATACATCTTCTGGTTACGTCTTGGGACTGGCCACGGGAGGGAGTGCAACGCGCCGAGAGTAAGTAGATGGAATCGGAATGGGTTAGTTGTGTCTATGTGTGTCTAGAGAGAGATAGTAAGTATCAGGACTCGACTGCCAGAAACATAGGGAACAGTGATTACCACGTCTGCTCCACACCCCGCATCAACCCAGCTAATGTATTCAGAGAAACCTTCGCACTGCTCCACAGTATCGCAAAACTGGATATAATTCTGTTGGATGTACAAAGAAAACAGAGAGGAGTCAATGGGAGAATCGGCGTAAATTGACTAAGATGCCAAGGATCAGCGGCTGGGAAAGTGTGTTGCATACTTGAAGTCATGACCTACATCGATGTTGACTCTACTCGCTCTCCTGTTGTGCTCACTAAGAAAGTCTGGTAGTAGTGGTGGATCAACGAGGCGATCGTCAAGCTCCTTCTCCTTCTGCTTGCCTCTAATAGTCAGGTTAGAGTTAGCAGGATCACCTTTCCCTAACGTCTCACTGTCACAAGGGGTTCTAACAAAGAAATTGAAACCACAGACTTTTGTTATAGAGGACCTTGCCCAACATATGAAAAAGAGCCAGACTCTGCTCCCTTTTGGTGATGGACTCGATGGGAAATCGCTTGGCACCGCTCTTATTTTTGTTTCTTCCCTTCTCGTCAATTATGCAAGTAAATTGGAGAGTCATGACTGCAGATCTAATATCACCGTTGGAAGAATTAACGATCATATCGATTGTATCCTTTGATGGGCATGACTTGCGAAAATTGCAGAAATGTTGTGCAACAATTCTTTCCAGTGCTTTACGCATAAGTGTGGGAGCTATGGGATTGAATCTATGATGCAGATTAACGGACTACCAAGAGCTCAATAGTAATAAGTGAAACCTACTTGATCTTGGTAACGTATGGTCCATTCACAAGGCTCTTGCCGAGAACAGAGTGGATGTCAACGACAGCATCTCTCTTTCGGTTCCAACCACCTGGTTGTTCATCAATGGCTTCTCCACGATTTCCAGCATCGCTGACTATGACGACAACCGGAGCTGAGGGAGGGCCTTGGACTAGTCGCTCCAGAACGGTGTGAAATCGTTCCTGCGTATCAGAATGAAGTATGTTCGGTAGATCTTCCAGAAGTATAACGTGATTGCGGCCATCATTTTGAAGGAGATTGGAACAATGGGCACTTCGAGCGAGGAAAGAATCAAATTTAGAGGCAAGGCCCTCGTATTCAATATCACTTGTGGAATTCTCCTCTATCTGTTTCGTTAGGCGAAGCATCGAGAACGAACATATACGGACCAAGTTGGTATGGACGATGTTGATCCATGGCATTCCGCCATTCCTGTATTTCAAGGTTTAACTCCTTCGCTAGGATTCGCAGGGTAGTTGTCTTAGCTGAACCAGCTGAACCAGTCAAAGCTAAAATCCTCTAAGGGCTTCCATCAGTTAAAGACAGACAGACAATGATAAGCTTACTCACCCGATACTTTTTGAGCTGACCTGATGGTCCACCGTCAAAGGCCTCTTTGAGCCACCCCCTCACGTCTTCGACCTTACGAACATGCACCGCAAGCTCTGCCTAGCCTCATAAAAGGTAATCTCAATTCAAATGGATGGCGTTACTTACTTCGCACTTTGGCTCGTAAAGATCAACCCATAGACGATCATCTATACAGATTTTAGCTAGGACAGGTGGCATTAACATGATTCATGTACCAGGGTGGGATGGTTGACCGGGTTGTGGAATTGCCTTTTCCTTCCCCTTGATACTCTTCTTTGGTTTCTGTGTTGACTGCATTTCTTGTGACACATCGGAGAAACTCTGACTAAACTAGAATGTAGAAAACGCGTTTGCTTGGTCCTTCAAAGCTGGATACATAACGCACTGCGGTCAGTGGATCGAAGGGTTTAGATAGACCAGAGGATTTTTGCGCATCCAATCTGATTGTTTTGGGTTTCAGAGAGCTCGAAGACTCTTCTTTAGATAGTTTGGCGCGTTTGACGGGTTTCTGAGAGGAGGACGAGTGCGATGGGTTTTTTGGCATTAATGTGGTCAGTTGTCAACGTGACCCTGATAGAACGGGCCGTGTGCTTCAAGTTGAAGTTCACTACACAGCACTGATACAGACCATAGGTGCTGCCTTGTGGGTGTAACCTGCATGGCTTCAAAACGCGTTACCTCAAACGAATCAAAGCGTGCCGTTGTAGTACCAACATGACAGCAGGAATCGTGGGGAGCAGTCTCCAATACTTAAGTATAATTACTTAATGACCATACTTAGTCTACGAAAAATAATGCGGGAGTAGAGGATTGACTCCAGCGTGCAAGCAATCTTGAGTGCGCCGGGTTTGCATTTGACTGTAGGAGATACAGTAATCTAATCTAATTAAGCCGACCATCTAAATGGAGTCATTTGCGATTCCCAGAATGCGATTTGACTGTCACTGAAATCTACCCGCGCGAGAGTTTCAATGACTCGTATTATCCTAAGGTACAAGAAATGGACTGCAATCCCCTTTCCGAGGGATTGTGTAGGAACCAAAACACCCAACTTCCCTGGATGATGAGCGACTCATTTTCTTATGGCCTCCCTCCCTTCTTTTTCTTGTTTACTACTTTAAACCCGCCCCACTCCGGCTGCGTTGGCTTCGGCTGAGCTTTGACTACATCAGCAATTGAGATGGGCTTGGAAGATCCAGAGTTGATTCCATTGGATCTGGGTCGTGTTGCCGCGTCTGTTTTTCTCTTGGTTGCGAATTCAGAAGCGAACCGACGACCATCTAGGGTGGTGCTATTAGCGTAAATCAGATCAGAAATGATCTCCAGGGTTGAAGCATCTGCTTCCAAGGGGAATGTAAGAAGTATAGACATGATTTCCTCGACTGATTGTGCAAAATATGAGATATGCCTCAAATAACTGAAGGGCATACACACCATTGACTGAGTTGTTCAAGCCTTTCAGCGAATCACTCAACCACTTAAGGAATTCATGTGATGGAGCTACAGGAGTATCATCAACCGGCCGAGGGATAGGTGCTGACTTCGTGGCTATTGGAGGTACTACTGGCCTTAGCGGTGCACCGTTGACACGAGAAACAGAGTTGGATGATAATGTAGGAGCAGGAGTAGCAGTGGGTGCTGGTGCTGGTCTAGGTAATACAGCAGATGGCTGTGACTTCCCACCAGCACCTACCGTTATCCAGGCACCACCAGAAGACGATGCAGGCGTCTAGCAAAGACAGATGAGTGGAGATACTAATTAATGAAGGAGATAATATACTATATACCTTTCCGGTGCTCTCAGCGTACCCTCTCCTAGCAGAAGCAGAAGCAGAAGCGGGAACTTTCGCGGCAGCCTTCCTTTTCTCCTCCTCTTCCTGTATCTCCTTCATCGTCTTCTTCGCTGGTGTGCTTGTCTTTGCTGAAGCAGCAGTCCATGCCATGGTAGGCGAACTACTCGAAGCCGAAGCCGGTTCCTTAACAGCGGTATTTCTAGCAACCGAGAGCCCCCAGGAAGCCGTGAACGGTGCAATATCATCACTACTCGCTGAACTGGATGCTGCTGCTGCCCTTGCTGCCCGTTCACGTTCACGTTCTGCAGCCTTGCGGGCTTCCACTTTCTTAGCTTCCGCTTCTTGTATCTCACGGAGACTGACCGAAGAACTGGCCTTCGTTTTCTTCGTTTCGTCTTCTATTGACCAAGCAGGTTTAGCGGGTAATGAGGTTGGTATTGCTGCTGGTAGTGGTGGTGTGGGGGGCTTGATAGTGGGGGCCGTAGGAACGGAAGACTCCGTTTTGGTGAAAGTTTGAGAAAGGGCTACAGTGGTTGGCGAGACAGAGATCTTGCGAGCCTTGGTAGTAGGAACTGAGGGTGCTGCAATTGGTGTGACTTCAGATGCAAAAGTTGTGACCTCATTATCTGGAGCACTGGCCAGAGACTCTAATGTCGATTGCAAAGCTTCTCCTTGAAGAATCTCTTGAACAGCCGGTGGCGGTTGTTCCTGCTGTTGCTGATTGTGTTTTCCAACATTGCTGATAGTGAGATCACTCACAGTAGGTTCTGAAACTGCACTTGGCCACATCTGCGTAGTATGTGTCTGAGGATCTCCAGTCCATGGTGACTGGTCGTTGCCTAGAGTGCCAGCAGAACTAGGGACAGACTGTGGCTGTCCCCAAGCCAATGAGTGAGCATTCACGGCACTGCGATGGGGTGAATCGAATGGCGTTGCACGATCAATCACAGGAGATTGTTGTAACTGATGGTGGTGATCCCAGGTGGGTGCGTTGTGGACAAGAGGGCTATCATGGCTAATAGGATTTGCTGGGGAGATCTTTGAAGGAGTCCCCAGGGAGGTCTGATATGGCAGCTGCTGCTGCTGCGAACTGATATACTGGGTGAACGTCGAGGGTGAGTTGACGCTATTGTAAGACGTATTACTGACGCCATCCCCATATGCTGGAAAGGATCCTGCCAGCTGATTCTCTTCTCTGAATCGACTCAGACCACCTCCTAGTCCCCCAGAAACAGTCAGGGTATTGGTGGTATAATCTGCGCCAGCCACGTTGGTATTCGGGGAATAAGGTATATCTTCAGGCCTTCCAACACCCCCAACACCTCCGGGCCCACTCAAACTGCTGATCAGACCAGAAGTCGGTGCAAAGGGCGAAGATGGGTCCACAGCAAATCGTTCTCCAATTGTGGGATTATATCCGGTTCCGATGAGATTGTTTTGAGAAGACCACGCATTAGAGGAGCCGTTGTACCGAGAGCCGAAACCGAAATTTTCAGTGGAGGAACGGCCAGAAGCCAAATCCGTAGAATTGGCGCTGATTCCATCCCCGAATGTGCTTCTTCGGCCAGACCCATCAGTAGCACTTCCATAACTGGGTATTGATTGTTCTTGATAATATGCATTCGTGACTCTGCCGACAAAACCAGAAGGATCGGTGGACCTCCCAACCCCAAATGAAGGGGAAGGAGAATCAGAGTGATTGGAACCGTTACCAACGTAAGACTCGAGGGCAGATGCTCGTAGTGATCGTAGAGGGGCTGGCTGATGGGGACCAGCAAGGATGTTCGGATCTGCTGGAGATACGAAATGGAGATGGGGTGACTCAGTTAGTCGTGAAAGACCTGGAGGAGCGGTTGGTGGGGCGATGGGTGTGAGGAAGAGTCTGGGACTGCTTGTGCGTCGGGAGAGTCCGGCAACTGTGATCCAGTCTGGGTCAAGATGTGTACGTTTGATGAAAAGGTCTTGAGTGAAGTAGCCATCGTCGTGCCATTTCTGCATGAGATCAGCGCAGAACGGACCTATGCACGACATTGACAAACCGGGCATACTAAGCAGAAGACGATCAACACACCTTGAATCTGCCCTTGAGGGTCAAGATATGACCATTGAACTGATGCAAAATCCATCATCCCCGCCGCAGGTCCGACGTTATTTGACTGAGTTCCAGATGAGTCCAGGGGAATTGAATTGCCCTCACTGTTTAGTGACAGATTCGATACCCCTGCAGTTACATCCCGCGGCAAGAACTGCGATCCATTGGAAGACGTCCCAAGTTGGGGAGGTGGTGGTTCTCTCTGTACGCCAGGCTTACTCTGACCCCCCTCCTCAGAGAAGTGCTTGCCGTCGCCGCCGCTTCCACCACCTCCAGCACCAGTCGAACTATTCTCCTGACGATCCACCGAATCTGGACCTGGATCCCCACGAGCAGCGGCTTTCAAGGCCTGTCTCCTGGCCATCCAAGAATCGCCTCCAGGATTTAGAACACCGTCGAAATTAGAAGATGAAGCTCCCCTTCCTCGAGGAGAGGCCAATCCATGATCACGCGATCCTCCTGACGGACCTTGTGACGAGGAGACGGATAGTTTTCGCGGAAGTGTAGCGGGTTGATCTAAGTGAGTTAGAACAGGCTTGTGAGTATGCTAATGGCGTTAGTAAGAGACAATAAAGAAGCACGCTACCTGAACTTTCTCGACGACGAGAAGGCATCAGTGCCCCAAATCTTTCTCTCATAGGACTTCCCGGTCCAACAGAGGTACTAGTATTTAGCCTCGGACGATCGATCCCATGGCTGAGTGAAGAGGAAAGTAAATCAGAAGATTGGCGGCGACGCATCCCAGACTCCGTAGACCGCTATGTGAGAAAAGTAAAAAGGAAAACATCAGGTGTAAGTGCTCAAGTCCGAAACGAGAGAAATGAAAAGACGAAATTTAATGAGTATCGTACCTTCTTTTCGTCTTCGCTACTAGGATGAACATCACCAGCTGAGGAGTCATGAGCGGTATCCCATCTCTCAGCATCCACACCAACCCCAGCCTTTCCTCCCGTCTCTCTGTATATCTTCAATAGCGCCTCTTTCGAATACCGAATTAACGGCGGGTTATCATGCTCTTCAGATTGTTGCGAGCTTAGATTTTGAGACGCAGTAGGTACGATGGACGCGCCAGATATGGCATTCGTAATTGGAATGGTGGCCCCTGGATTCACATTGGTCGATGTAACATTGCTTCCAGGTGGAGGCGAAGGCGGAGTAGGGTGAGGACGAGTAGCAGTAGATTGCTTGGTTCTCATCCATTCAGGACCAAAATGCATGGTGGTAGACATAGTTTGGATAAGTTGCTTGTGAGTGTTGTTTGAGGGCAAAGACGGGTGTTAGCAGAAAAAGTGTGCTCAGTTTTGAAGTCGCGTGGAAATTTATATCAGAGTGGATCACAGCTCGTCGCCGCGACCTTGTCTTCAGTCACACAACCACGACAACCATTATTGAGGATAACAATGTGTAAAAATGGTATATATATTCAGGTCTTCGGGTATATTTCTACTCTACAATAGCGACTCTGCGACGAACCTGGGGCAGTTTCGGTCTTCCTCCCCAAGGTGCTCCAACAGCCGGTTTTGGATCAAAACCTGCAGGACCTCTCACAATAGTGGCATCAACAGAACCAGCAATCGCAAAACGGGTAGGACCAGGCACCTTCAAAGGAACAAGTTCAACCATCGACTCCTTCTTGGTCCCTCCAGGGTCAGGGAAAAATGTTTTGATGTTCTCCACCTCCTTTCTCAGCACCTTTATGCTTATTCTGGTCTCCGAGTCAACATCTAATATCTGTCCGAGAAGTTCGGCTGCATCTTGAGAGATGTCAAACGCCTTATAAAGCCAGTTGGGGTCGGCCTGGTGGGCTTTGTACCACGGATCCATTGAACAGGCCATCCTCCATGGATAACACTCGGTTATCATGGTGGTGAGGATGATGCCTAGTGCCCAGATATCATTTGTACGGTGAGAGTAGGCATTTCGGGACCTTTCGCCAATACATTCTAAAGAGCACGATGTAAACAAGAGTCAACATAAGAAGAATGGGCGAAAGAAAGCACCTGGACTCATGTAAGGTTTGCTGCCACATCCGAATTCTTTACTTGTCTCCTCTGACGTAGCAAGGCCAAAGTCTGCCAACTGAACTGTATCGTCCTCTCCATCAAGGAGAATATTCTCTGGCTTCAAATCCCGATGGAAGACCCCCTTGTCATGACAATATTCAACCGCATCAAGCAGCTGCATAAACACCCCCTTGACCTTCTCGTCATCCCCAATGAACTCTTTGCTACAGATCCGAGTTTGTAGATCCCCACCACTGCACATGTCCATAATCATATAAATCTTATCGTCGTTGGTATTATCATTCAAACCCGAGATGACTTCGTGCTGAGAGACGATGTTGGGGTGGTCAGAAACTAACTCATGCAGAGCTAGCTCACGAGTTTGAAATTCGGCTCGACGGGCGTTAGATTGCTGTCTGTGCATGCACTTGACTGCATAGTGGGCGATAGGTTCACCAGGAGCCTCACTGCTCTCGTGTACCTTGACAGCAGTGTAAACAGCGCCGAAACCACCTTCTCCGATGAGTCTGACAAGACGGTACTGGTTTGAACCTATGATCTGCCCAGTCATATTAGGGATATATTGTTGACGTGAGGGCATGACGATATTAGAGCGTGAGGGTGGGGATATAACAAGAGGTTTCGATGGTTATCAAGACGAATAAAGTGTTCAAGGATATGTCTGGATCAACCAGATAGCGAAGAGGGAGTTTTGGAATCTCGCGGGTGATAGCAAAGAAGATCGAAGAAGATAGGGATAGTGGCCCGTCAAGCGAGGCTTTTTATATCGAGGATAGGGTGGTTTTACCGAGATTCATGTACCCTGACTTGGCTTTGAGACACAGACTTGCAGCCCCCTCAAGCATCGCCTCGCCACGGATTTCACGTAAGTGAAACCGAGATGCAAAGGTGAGACAATTGGGTGGCGCCCAAAGAAGGCAGCGGATGGCCGACAAACATGAGGACAACATGACGCATTGTGTTGCAGGAGTGCTTGCTATCTTGATGTACATAGATTATACGTCCTGCTTGGAATGACCGCAGCGAATTGCTTGAAGCAAGGCAGTGCATGTTCATTCGACAGCTCCTGGAGGTGAATCAGGGATGGCTGACTTCCAGTGAGACAGGAGGG
This sequence comes from Pterula multifida, assembly GCA_900068985.1. NCBI lineage: Eukaryota > Fungi > Basidiomycota > Agaricomycetes > Agaricales > Pterulaceae > Pterula > Pterula multifida. The sequence continues at coordinate 21,307 of CEMT01386966.1, forward strand.
CTTGAGCAGCCGAAAGTGAGGCCAAATAGTAAACGCAAACAGGTCCACGTCGAACGTAGACATTTGTTTTTTGCAACAGGAGGCACAATTCGCTGAAGAGTTCTTGGTCAATGTTGTTAACTTGAAGTGAACGGAAATCGAGTCCTATCCCGTGACCAAGGCCATCATGGTCTCGTGCCCTGACGCGTCGAGGGGAATCGCGACGTGTCGAATCTCTGACCAGGAATTTATGGAGAATTATAAGCTATGGAGAACAGGGAGTGGTATACAAGTAAGATTTCCTATAGTCAGAAACCAACACAAAAAAGTCATGCAATGGAAAAAGAGAGAACAGAAGATATAAACAACGAGATTGCAATTAATCATTATCTTTTGCCCGTGAACTTCGATTGTTGGCTTTCCGTTTTCCACTGCGACTTGATCGTTTGTTCTGTTTGGCAATACATGCGTCACAATACCATTTTCCTTCTGGTGGCTCTATCAAGCCAATACAGCCGTAATGGAACTGGAATACAACAGAGAGCTCAGTATCGAAAAGAGAAGACAGGATAACAGACTGACCCATTCCGTTTCACAAGTGTCGTCGTCACATGCAATCATCTCACCATAGCTCAAGCCCTTGCATATACAATATCTCGTATCGTCGACTTCATCTGGGTCAGCGGGGTCGTCTATCTCGGATGGTGCATTAGGCGGAGCAACGGCGTTATTGTTACCTCTCGAGATAGGTATGCCCGGACCAGCGAGCTGAGTCGGGGCTGGAGGTACCCATTCACTGTCTGCCATATCGTACTGATGAATTCCATTTCCGTTATGTAATGGAACGGGAAGAGACGGGTGAGCTGCAGTGTTGGAAAGTGGTGGAACCCCAGAATGGCTGTAACCGTTTTCATGAGGTATGTAATGGTGGTTGGTGTGATTAATGCCGCTGTTGTTGTTGTTGTTGTTGTTGCTGATACTATTGTTGTTGTTGTTGTTGTTATTGGATGAGATGTTGCGAGAACGTTTCTTGGCCTGCGATGTGCTGGGTTGATACTCGATGGATGCACCGTTCCGGGCAGAGGATTGATTTGGAATGTGGGATGAGGCTGAGAGGACGGATTCTGTAGGTGAAGCAGCTCTGTAAATAGTTGAAAGAAAGGGATTTTTATGCTTAGAATTATTGATTTGGATATGTGTAGTGAGATGAACGTACCTTCTGTTCCGGGCACCGTTTCTGGCCCTAGAGCTGCCACCAGCGTCTGTTCTCTCTTTCCTTGGAGACCTCTCAAGATCGTCATCCCTGTTATTTACCCTTTTCCTCTTTGCAGGACTAGGATCTGCTATGCTGGTGTGCATAAGAGAACTGAACCCGCCTCTTCTCCGCCTGCCACCATCAGTATGAACAGGCATAAACGACCGGGCTGATACATGAGGGTACGTGGTTTTGCGTATTAATGTTGTTGGGTCAAATCCAGGTATGTTCTCTAGCAGTGCTGTGAGATGATTTGTATGCGATTTGAGATTGTCCGCTGCCTGGCAAGCGACACGGATTTTGTCTTCTCCACCAAGTTTGAGACGATGTGCCTCCTCTGCGATTTGATGTAGCATATATAGACGGTCTTCTTTGGATGAAGAAGCTGCTCCGTTTTCTATCATTGTGGTGAGGGTTTGGACCTTTGTTATGAGGGAAGCGATAGAGGAGGAGAGGACTGCGTCCAGTTCGCGAAGGTCGGCAAAGTTGCGAGAAAGGTCAAGGGGAAGGGAGTCGAGAGTGTGGGTGTATTCTGAGAGAAGTGCGAGGGAGTAGACGGTTGGAGGGTTCGCCATCGGAGTGTCTGGTGTTGCGGAGGGTGGCATGGGGGTGATGGGAAGGAGAGGACGAGGTTAGGCAGAAGACACATCCATCACCATCAATATAAGTGTACTTACTAGTATATGTAAAAGCGAAGTGTACTGAAGCGTCCATCATCACAAAATTACATCACAAATCACAAAGTCACATCACAAATCACAATCACAATCATCAATAAATCCAATTCACTGTAAACACCACTACTAAACTAGTGCTGCTGCTTACTTACTACTACCTTCCTTTCCCCCTACTTCAATGTGGGAACGCACCCTCCAGGATCTTATCCGGGGTTTACGTGCAAACAAGAAAGATGAAGCACACTTCATCGCAGAAGCACTCGCAGAAATTAGAAATGAAATAAGAAGCGACGACATGGAACTCAAGGCCGCCGCCGCTCTCAAATTGACCTTCGTCAGTCCTGTCTACTTTCGTGTCTCCGATCCCTGAAGCTCATACAAATTTTCATGATCAGCTCGAAATGATGGGGTATGAAATGACTTGGGCATCCTTTCATGTTTTAGAAGTCATGTCTTCACCCAAGTCTCATCTCAAGTCCATCGGCTACCTTGCTGCTACCCAGTCTTTCAACGAGGACACAGATGTGCTTATGCTCACAACTAATCTGCTCAAGAAGGTGGGCTTCCCTTGACCTGGACATGAGAACGAAAAAAATTCACATGATCATTAGGACTTGGGATCTAATCCTGCGGACACAGCTGTTACTCTGAATGGCGTATCTCACATTCTTACAACGGATCTCGCTCGTGACCTTGCCCCAGATCTCATAGCTATGCTCAACCACTCTCGTCCTCATATCCGCAAGAGGGCCGTTCTTGCTATGTACAAGGTGTTCACCAAGTACCCTGAAGCTATGAAATCCGGAATGGTTCGGTTCAAGGAGAAGCTTCAGGATCCAGATCCAGGCATGACGACCATCCTTTCTTACTCCCCAGCTCATTCTTATTGTTGCAGGCGTCATTGCTGCCACTATCAATGTACTATGCGAGCTCGTGAGACGAAACCCTCAGGACTACTTGATTCTTGCTCCTCAACTTTTCCATCTAATGACAACATCGTCAAACAATTGGATGCTGATAAAGATAATCAAAATAGTAAACCACTAACAAAATCTTATACTACCTTTCCCTGTGCCTTATTGTATCTTTCCTCAGTTCGGATCCCTATCACCGCACGAACCGCGACTGGTCAAGAAACTTCAGCCTCCTATCACAGAGCTTATATCAACTACACCAGCCATATCCCTACTATACGAATGTGTTCATACATGCATTACTGGAGGCATGTTGCTTGGACCTTCTGGAGATTCGTTGGCACGGTTATGTATTTCCAAACTGGCTGCATTTATCCAAGACTCTGATCAAAACCGTGAGTTGTTGGCATCTCATGTATCTTACAATGTGCTCAGCTTTATCTTGTCAGTGAAGTATATTGCATTGTTGGCTATGGTTAAGATTGTTCCATCACATCCGCATTTAATAGCAGAGTATCAGGATACTATCCTTGCTAGTATCAGTGACCAAGATGTCAGCATTCGGATGCGAGCGTTGGACCTTGTCTCTGCTATGGTAAGTCTATTTTGAACCCACCTAGCTCAGCTGGGTTTTCAATGTATTTAGGTCACACGAGACAACATACAATCCATAGTCCAACAATTGCTCTCCCACCTCGTCACGAACACGACCTCCTCTACCCTTCCTTCTGCGATCCAATCCCTTACTGATTCCGCATCTTCCAAACCCGCCATCCCAACCTCACCTACTCAATCTCCTGCTTACCGCCTCGTCCTCTGCACCCGCATCATACAAATTTGCTCACAAAATGTGTACGAGAACGTGAACAATTTCGAATGGTACCTCTCTGTTCTTGTTGACCTTGTCCATATCGCTCGTGCGAATGTGGGGATGTTGCTAAGGGAGCAGCTTGTTGATGTTGTGGCTCGAGTGAGGAGCGTGAGACCATATGCGGTCAAGTTGATGAAGGTGTTGATTTGTGATGATTCGTTTTTGGCTAGAACCAGGGAGGATCCTGAAGGAAGCTGTAAGGAGGTCCTTTGGGCTGCTGCGTGGATTTGTGGGGAGCACTGCAGGTTTGTTGTCTTATCCTTGCTATTCGAAGTTTTCTGAGTTCCTTTATAGCATTTTAGCAGATCCTCAGAGACTTTTTGTATACTTGCTTCAACCGGATATCGCACACCTAGACCCAGAGACTATCTCCGTCTACATCCAAGCTGCTACCAAGATATTTGGTTATTACGCTAGTGATATGTCCGAGCGGTGGTCTGATGAGGATTTACCCCATCTGAAAGCGGTAGTAGACACCATCCTCGAAGCTTTGGCCAAGTTCACTGCGAGTCCGTATATAGAGGTTCAAGAACGAGTAGGGACTGTTGGCTGAGTCTGATTCATTATTTCACTGACGGCTATTTCATATATTAGGCTGCCAACGCCTATCAGCTTCTCATCTTCGTCCAAGCGGATCTTGCATCTTACAAACCCAAGGCAGAGTCTGATTCAACAGCATCACTGCCAACAGATATGTCGGGTTCATCTGCCTTTGACTCGTACACGTCGACTTTCAGTCCCTCTCCTCCATCCATACCTTCCGAACCTCAGTTTCCGAAGAGTCTTCATCTTATCGGACCGCTTTTTTCTTCCTATGAGCTCAATCCTGTTGCAGCTGTTGCTCAGGAGAGTATACCTGTTCCAGAGGGGTTGGATCTGGATAGTTGGATTATTGAGCCACCTAAGGAGAGTAATGAAGATGTCAAAAAGGTAAGGAGAAAGAATGGGAAGGAGAAGGAGAAGGAGGGCGTTAGGGAAAAGGGTAAGAGCAAGAGCGGAAAGAAGAAGCAGAGAGCTGAGGTCGAAGACGGTGACTTCTTGAGAACAGACGCAGGCAGAGAGGTGCTGACACCTGAGGGTGAGCCGGAGACGGCGGAAGAGAGGGAAGGAAGAGAAAGGGTAAGGTTTCTTTGATTAATATAAGGGATAGCATTACTAAATCTCCTTTGATGTTGCAGAGGAGAGCTGAGCGGTATGAACGTATGAAGGACGATCCGTACTATATCATCGATGATAAACCTGTTGCCACTCCCTCAACATCCGCCCACATAAACGATGTAGATTCAATACCAATTGTCCACCTTGAGGAGAGCCTACCTCCTCCCACATCTCTATGTAAGCACTGTACAGTTGGTTTCTCTCTCTCAAACTTAACCCACTGTTACAATTCAGCTCAACCTACACCAGCGCCGCCACCATTACGTTCTTTCCAACAACTATCATCGGCGAGTTACTCGCCTTCCCACTCTAACACGTCTGTTTTCGTAGACAGAGACGGTGAGATGCCTGAAGGCATCACCGTGCCTGTTATCTCCCAACCTCCTCGCAGTCCAAATTACGGCTGGACCTCTCCAAATATCAGTCGACCGTCATCGATCAAGCATTCCCCATCTAATGTAGCTACACCGAGTAATGCGAGCGTGGCTTCATTCCCTCGCTATGAGTACGATGTGGGTGTGGATATTGATGTCCCCAGATCAAGTACGCCTCAGCCTCAGCCTATCAAGGTGCAGAGGGCGAAGAAGAAAGGGAGTAAAGGGACCAAGGGAGGGAAGAAAAATGTGTCTGAGCTGTGATCTATAGACAGGAGGCTACACATACACTTTGTGATCAATCTTGACAGACTGAGTGTTAACTGCGTATTCAGGACTTTAAAACAAACCAGGTTATCTAAGTGCACCCTTTCTGTTATAACTCTGTCCATGTCTTCACACTGTGCCAACAAGAAATCTGCTATCGAGATTGTAGCAACAAGAAGCATAGCTGCAGAAGAGAAGAAATGGTCGCATACATAGCAGCACATTATTAATACCAGTTTACACATGCACTGGATAGTATACAGATCAAGAAAGCTAAACATTGTGATAACGGATAGGAGGCGAGAGGGAAAGTACACATGCTTTTTCATACATTGAAAAATTGCTGTTGTTGTTGAGTATAATGAAGGGGAAGTGTGGTGAATGTATTATATTGAGTGGGAGGAAAGAAGTCCGATAGGGATATGAAGGTGCTGAGGTATTACTTGACTGTGCTGGCTGAGTTGCGAGTGGGGCATAAATGAAAGAGATTATGACAATGAAGGAAGTGACACAGTAGCATAGCACAATCGCCTATAGGGAATCGTTGCATATGTATCACAGGCGCTCGTCCTCGACATGTTCCACAGAATCAACGATCTCGTTGACTAGTTCCATCGTTACACCCGGTATGATTCTCTCTGCATCCGTGAATGCTCTCTGCAATGCACTAAGAGCGACTCGTGCCTCTTGTGAAGATACTCGAGGAAATAACTACAAAATCACGAGAAGAGAAATAAAATGAATGAGTAATTCTTCCTCTTCTGTCATACCAAGGCAGGCAGAAATGGTAGACATACAGAAGCAATCGCGGGTAAGATCACCGAATCCAGCATCGTCGTATCCGGAAGATCTTCTTCCAACAGATCAGGCTCTTCATGCGCAAACTTATGATTTGGAGGCTCGTCAACTTCATATTCGTACTCGTCGTCATACTCGTCTGAAGGCTGTTGAGCTACCGTTCGGTTCCCCTTAGCATCTGTTACTGTGATCGTGTTCCCTGTGTGTGCATTATTGTTCTGCGGGGGATAATGCTGTGAGTTAGACGGTGTATGTCTAACTGTTGCCTGTTGATCAGATCTCTTCGGTGGAACCGGAGGGCCTCCGTAGCCACCAGGTTTAACGGTGATAGAAGAGGAACCGCTAGACCTTGATGCATCCGAGACTGCACTCGCTTGGCGTCTTGAATTCGAGAGAGAACCTCTTGATGATGAGGACGAAGAAGAGGCGACGGAAACATTGGTGCGTGTGGTCCCATTATTTTCCCATGTTAGGGGAGGACCGGAGACCTGGATGTTGGCGGCTGAACGACCTATCGTGGTTGGACGAACGTGACGAACAGTGCCAAAATCCCAGGCATCTTCGGGGTCGCCGTTGGTGACGCTGAAGGAAGGAAAGGTAGATGAATTTGTAGAACTAGAGAGAAAGAAGGAGATAAGTACCTAGCTTCTAAGTTCTCGGCCTCCTCGTCTTCAAGTCGCTCACCACCCTCTGCTTTCCATCTTTCGTGTCTCTCAATTAGTTCAGTCAAGTACATTGTCTTCTTCGCCATTCTGACAAATTTATGCTTGAGCAACTCCCGTGCTGTTGGGCGCTTTTACAAGAGGTCAGATAGAAGTGGCCACAAGTTCATGCAAGAGCGTACATCTCTCGGATCTCGTTGGAGACAATACGAGACGAAATCTTTGAACGGCTTTGAAAAGTTGCCATCTAGAGTCGGTGGTGCATTCTTTGGGATCAAGAACAACACCTATCACCATAACATCCCAAACAACCAATGACTCAGCAATTATGATGATAAAAGTCAATAAGAATGCGTACCTTCATAGGATGTAAATCAGCGTAAGGTGGTTCGCCCTTGGCCAGCTCGATCGCTGTGATTCCTAAACTCCATATATCGGCCTTATGATCATATCCGCTCTGCTTGATCACTTCTGGGCTCATCCAGTACGGCGTTCCGACAAATGTGTTCTTTTTGGCGGAGAGCGTTCCGGAGAGTTGGCCTGATACACCGAAATCGGCGAGTTTGACTTCGCCAGTTGCAGAGAGAAGGATATTCGCGGCTGGGAAGAAGGGTAAGAAGGTAGGATGCAGTAAATAGGCGGATGTATACCTTTGATATCGCGATGGAGTTTACCTTCCTGGTGGAGGTATTCCAGACCACGGAGAAGTTCACGAACAATGATGGCGATATATTCTTCACGGAATACACCTGGTTTCATCTGTTGGATTCATTCATTTTACTTTATGCCGGTGGTAGGAAAGTAAAAGTAACGTACGAGGTCAGAACACGAGCCTCCTGAGCAGTATCTGTTATTCCGAGATGAGCACGGTTCGGTTAGGTGAGCGTGGATAGAGCATACTCCATGACAATCCATAAATTGGATCCTTTCAGAAAAGAACCATGATACCTGGAATATTTTGGTGACGATTAGTTCGAGAGTGATTGGAGCTGGATGCACGTACTTGGTGACATGGGGAGAATCGAGCTGAGAAAGGATCTGAATTTCTTGTTGAATATCCTCAATCTCGTCCTCTGCACTCTCCAGATCTATAATCTTGATTGCTACTGTCTTTTGTGTGCGCTTGTCATAACTACAAGAACAGTGACAGGATCATCATGATGATTGGCAAGGGTGAATGAGGTCTGGATTCTTTAGAGCTCACCCTTTGTACACCTCTCCGAATGATCCTTTGCCTGTTTGTAATTGAGAGAGCCTATAAGTAGAGGAGAGATGTAGGATATAATAGCGTACCCACCGATCTTGTCCTGTTTAACGTAGAGCTCTTCCGGGTCTTGGTGGTTCGTATCCTTATAAGGAGATTGTAAGAGATGAGAGAAAAAATGAAGATAGAATGTAACACAAACCATATGGTGGAGTGTACAGGATGAATAACTGATTTTTGAGTCAAGTTCACGTCGCGTCGTTGGTGGTGTCGAGGAGGATGGAAAGTGTGGTTGTTGATAGGAGTTTGTATGACCCAGCTGATTGAGTGAATGGTGGATGTTGAGTTTACCGTTATCGGAGTCAATGATCGGCTTTATAGAATGTTTAATGTGATTACCCTCAAGAATAGCGATGAAAGTGCGTTGAACAACGTTGAGGACAAGGATGTATATGCAAAAATTGCAAACCAATGGAGGACACTTGATAAAGGGAGCTCGGGCCTGAAAGGGACTAGCGTCTATGATATATACACTTACTTACAGTTGTGACGAATCTGACTTGGCAATGAGAACTTCTTATACTNNNNTTATACTCTATATAAACTGTACTGATAGCATTATAATAACAAACTAGAGTTGGATGGGAGAAAGCGGTAAGACTTCTTTGAGCATGATAGCAGGAGGCTGATCAGGAAGTTTAACTGTCTGAACAAGTGGTTCTGATTCATCCCTGCTTCTCCTAGTACTACCACCACTATCCCCCTCATCGATGTCTCTGAATCTGGCACCCGATCTCAGCTGGGGCGTCGTCAACCCAGTGTAACCGTAACCAAATCCTCTCTCCCCATCATTGATAGGACTATCGCATGCTGCGTCGGAAATTTGTGCATTTTGAATTTGCTCGGCCCTTCTGGTCCGGTAAATGACAAATTTACGCCAGAGGACGGGAGCAAGAGCGAGCGTGGCGAATGCTCCGGAGAAGAGGAGAATGAAGACAAGCGCTATGGTCATTTGACTCGTCCATGCTTGCTGTGTTGGTCGATCAGGAACCAGGTTCCGAGATTGGTGACGATCAAGGGGGGTTGTGGACGATCGAACATCTTGGTTGTGGGGTTTTGCGACAAGGGAGAAGGAGAGTAGTAAGAGAGCGATGAAGGGGTTGAAGAGAGTCATGATTATAGTGGTTGAACTTGAGCTGAAGGACCTTTGAAGTTGTTCCCAAGCACGTGTTATAATGCCAGGCCTCGCCTGTCCATTTCCCACATTTCTGTGTTTCTCGATCGATGTCTTTGGCTGCTTTCAAGTGCAGCCTCCCACCATTGCGACAAAAGATTACGCGTTGAGAGACCCAAACAAGAGCTCAAGAAACACCAAGCAAGTGCAGCAGATCTATAAACCAGTCCTATCAGTTACATGATAAATCCCAGATAAAAGTTGAACTTGATATACATGAGCAGCGCAAAGAGGATGAGGGGAACAAGCATTGCAGGTCATGTGAGGCGGGGGGATCCAATGAAAAGGATTGCTTAGTCATGCACCCAGGAGAATGGTAGATTGGCTCTGTACCACTGTGTTGGTTTTCAGGACCCTCAAGGCCGAGCAATTCTCCTCCCATAACCACGTATGAGCCCCGTTCATTGTTCATCCCAATCATCGTCCTCAACAGAGGCTCCTCCCTATAAATCTCCTACTGCAAGTCATATTTTTTCCTCAGAGTTTCTGTGTTAGAATCGTCCTGGGAGCTTCCTTTTTCATTTGACTTTAAACAGGTCTCCGAGTTTCTGGTACCCGATCAAGATCATGCTATTACGGACATCGAGGCTCAAAGTGAATCTGTTTCCGGTCAATCGACATCAGACCCGTACCAGCTCAGTAATGGAATCACGACACCCGAGCAGCTTGCAGAGCTTCGAAGAAGAAAGAAGAAAGGGAAGAAACTCGTCAAGTATCACAAGAGTCAGAATATCGTGCGTGTGTCCTTTTCTTCACATTTTACACGTGTGCTTTGTTGTTGTTGCTATATACTGAAATGTTTAGCGATATCACAGTTAATTTCGTCATTGCTTAAACCAATGCACGAACACACCGAAGACGCGAGGTTAGAAGATGAAGCAACAAGGCTACCCGTAAGCTGTGTGTTCATCTCTCTCTGACCGACGTGTAACACTCACACTGGTCGTGTCAATCTCCCACACAGGTCAAAATCGCTGTCTACGCCAGTCTTATCGCTAACCTCAGTCTTTGCATACTCCAACGTACGCTTAAATTCCATCATTTATATCTAAAAATAAACAAAGTTCCTCAAATAATATTGCTCTCTACAGTATACGCCGCGATATCGAGTTTGTCTCTGTCTTTGGTAGCTACCGGGATCGACTCCGTTTTCGACATCGGAAGCAATGTTGTCTTGTTCTGGTTACATCGCAAAGCCCAGAAATTGGATGTCAACAAGTGGCCTGTTGGTGGTGCTCGTCTCGAGACTATCGGCAACATCGTCTACGGTGCGTCCGCCTTCCTTCGCACGCTATCGGAGACACCGTGTCAATGTTTTGTCTCCGTCCTGCTCAGGCAACCTGATGAGCGCTGTCAATCTCATCGTCATATTTGAAAGCGCGCGCTCTTTGATCACACATAAATCCGATGAGCTCAATGATTTTCACATCCCGTCAATCATAGCGGTGTCTGCGGCTCTGGGTGTTAAGATGCTCCTGTTTATATACTGTTTTTCGTTGAGACACAGTAGTAGTCAAGTTGCAGTCCTTTGGGAGGATCACAGGAATGATTTATGGATCAATACGTTCGGTGTGTGCCTCGTTGTTCCATCGCTCATTTTATTCATGCATGTCTGTACTAGGTGTGCTTATGTCCACGGGTGGTAGCAAACTTAAGTGGTGTGCGTTCCCTATTCCCTATTCTTCATTTCGCTCAACCCAAACTGTAGATCTCGACCCAATGGGCGCCATAGTTGTACGAACCCTAACTCTTATTCGCACGTATTTTCACAGAGTAACACACTACTTAGATTGCGCTGGGCGTCATCGTAGCATGGGGACGAACGATTCATGCACAATTTGAACTTCTCGCTGGGAAATCCGCTTCACATGAATTTTTGCAGTTGTTGATATACAACGCTGCAACGTTCAGTGACGAAATCAAGAAGGTGGATACAGTAAGGGCGTATCACGTACGTTGTTCTCTCTGCGCTTTTCGCGTTCGGTTCTTATCTGACACAGGTGACCTATGCAGAGCGGACCTGTATGTCTTGCACTTTTGGAGATTTAGGGCGTGGTAATAACTGCGCCATCTTAGGATTATTTCGTGGAGATCGATGTGGTGATGGACGCTAAAACGACGTTAGGTCGTGCACATGATGTTGCTCAACTTCTACAAGACCAGATAGAAGTTCTTCCGAATGTAGAACGGGCGTTTGTTCATATTGATCATGAGACGACACATTATCCAGTACGTTCTCCACTTTTTGTTTTGTTTTGCCTGTTTCTGCTCTACCTAACCTATCGCAAGGAACATCGCAAACTCCGAAGAGCACCGTCGTGATAGAAGCCTTATGGGTTCGGATATGATCTATTGTGATTTAGAGGGAGGAAAAAATGCATATGAAGTGTTTTTGTATCCGTTGTTTTGCTAAAGTATTTTTATGAGGTGTATAGAGAGTAAA